>NW_026476060.1:0-10086 GCF_026875155.1 Cherax quadricarinatus
GTGTTTTTTTAGTGTATAGTTGTAATGAATCAGTAGAATTGAATTTTATTATTATATCAATACATTGAGTGATACTGAACGTATCATGTTGTTCAATATGGAATAATGAAAGTATTTCATACAATACACAGTTACATATAAAGATTGTTACGTGTCAGGTGGCTTGACACGCAAGAAGGGGGGGGGGTAGGTGGTTTTCAGAATGTAAGGTGTACATTCCGTGGCAGGATGTACAATCAGGAATTAGATGTACTTGCCAAGGAGTCTTTAGGTTAGATTTAGTGTTCCAGACATAATGTCATTACTTCAAGGATTGGAGTGGTCATTGTTTACTGTACAGATTTGTCTTTCAGATGTAATATGTTAATTGGAAAGTACATGTACTATGCAGAATTTTTCATCACTGTTTTCACTATGTAATTTGTCGTTTATTTTTATGTACTATGTATGTCTTTTCAATAAAATATAAAAAAAAAAATACCGAGCATATCTCCTAGAGCGCACATCAGCCAGATAACTGCTGCGGCATATGGGCGCCTGGCAAAGCTGAGAACAGCGTTCCGATACCTCAGTAAGGAATCGTTAAAGACTCTGTACACTGTGTACGTCAGGCCCATACTGGAGTATGCAGCACCAGTTCGGAACCCACACCTGGTCAAGCACGTCAAGAAATTAGAGAAAGTGCAAAGGTTTGCAGCAAGGCTAGTTCCAAAGTTAAGGGGAATGTCCTACGAAGAAAGGTTAAGGGAAATCGGTCTGACGACACTGGAGGACAGGAGGGTCAGGGGAGACATGATAACATACAAAATACTGCGTGGAATAGACAAGGTGGACAAAGACAGGATGTTCCAGAGAGGGGACACAGAAACAAGGGGCCACAAATGGAAGTTGAAGACCCAGATGAGTCAAAGGGATGTTAGGAAGTATTTCTTCAGTCATAGAGTAGTCAGGAAGTGGAATAGCCTAGCAAGTGAGGTAGTGGAGGCAGGAACCATACATAGCTTTAAGACGAGGTATGATAAAGATCATGGAGCAGGGAGAGAGAGGATCTAGTAGCGGTCAGTGAACATGCAGGGCCAGGAGATATGCGTCGACCCCTGCAACCACAAATAGGTGAGTATGTTAAACATGGTGTAAAATACCTGCAAGTTGATGAGTAAGACACATGTGTAGCAGATGTAGTAGTAGTACTACACCTGTTACCTCTGTACTTGACTGAAGAAGCCTACTGTGTAGGCGAAACGTTTCAACAGTCAAGATATTCAATTGTTGAACATGTGTCTTATCATCACTGAGTCTCTGGCTTTTACACTGCACTTCTCGTTTCGGTCCGTCCTGGACCATTATGGTCACAACAATGGTCCAAGAAGGACCGAAACGTCGGCTTACGTTTCTTCTCATAAGTGTGGGTGAATTGAGAGTCAACTTTATTCTTGTTTGACCCTTATTTGACAAATGCTGTCAAGCAAAAGAATTCCAGCAACTGAAGAATGTTGTGAGTTAATAGACTTCCAACAATCTAGGATTGTTATCAACTAAGAGACTTTCACTGCTACATAAACTAGCACTTACTAACTGGTAATGGATGGACGCTAAATGAATGTATGTAATTGAGAGTGAGATTTGTCAACTTGTCAGCGCGACTTTGATGGTTTTTTGAAGTTTAGAGCACAAGTTGCTGACAAACTGCTTGGATATGCTACTGGCAGACTGCCTGGAAACACTTCTTGCAGACACCTTGAATACAATGCTTGCAAACTGTCTGGATACACTGCTTACTGACTGCTTAGATACACTGCTTGCAGATTGCTTGTATACATTGCTTGCAGACAACTTGGATACACTGCTTGCAGACAGCTTGGATACACTGTTTGAAGACTGCCTGGATACACTGCCTGCAGACTGCCTGTATAGAGTGCTTGCAGGAAGCTTGGATACACTGCTTGCAGACTGCCTGGATACACTGCCTGCAGACAGCTTGGATATACTGCTTGCAGCCTGCCTGGATACACTGCTTGCAGACTGCCTGTATAGAGTGCTTGCAGACAGCTTGGATACACTGCTTGTAGACAGCTTGGATGCACTGTTTGCAGGCTGCTTGGATACACTGCTTAGCACAAAGCAAAACTATCCTTACTGACCCTCACAATACAAAGAAGCGAAGAAGGAATACTGCCAGTGAAAAGTCCAATGGGACCACAAGACCATTCAGTATTCTTTACGTTGAAAAATCTTACACTGGTTAACTGAAGGTAAAAACATTCTAATTACAATCACTCACACAACCACAAGACACACCAATAAATACGATTATACGATGTTAAAATCTTTTGCGTCCATTAAAAATGCTATATTAATAAAAAACTAAAAGAAAGATTCCTAAAAGCCCCAAGAATCAAAGGACAAAATATGTGTCTCTTTCAGCAACACACCACGAGTTGCACTCTGCGTTTAGGAGAGTATGCCATATCCTTAATCTATAGACAAGTGTCTCATAGTGACAGTTCTTCAGGAATGACAAGGGCTAATTATATCAGTGTATTGTTAAACCCTGTTGGTAGCGGGTCTGACAGGTACCAATAACGTAATGGTGTACAATGGATCACGTTAGGCAGAGGTCTGTTATAGAGAGCTCTTTCATTGCCCAAGAGCCAAGACCCCCAGCATGTTCCGGGCACGGGCAGAACTCCAAATCTTTGTGCCTGGATAAAAACGTGGTGAAGAATGAACTAGATGTGGAAAATTGAGAGCTGATCAATCCTTCGCTCGATGCCAGCGTTGATGATGCTCCATGTTGAATCAATAACGAAGTAAGCGCCTTTACCAATCACATCCTCGACCTCCACCAAAAGTACGTCTTATTGTTTGTAAGTCATCAAACCTCCAGATAAACCCTGATTAGCCTTTCACTGCTCTTAGGCAGCTGATTCTAAGATCAAATTTTGCAAGTATTAAAAGGTTTCCTTCTTTCAAAACAAAAGCCTCTGCAGACAAGCCTGTCGGCGAATGAAGTCCATCGTGGACCATCACCATACAGAATAAGAAAACTGCCAATAGGAAAAGTTGGCTGCAGAGCTTAGTGGCCTTTAGCCAAGGAACGACGTGGATTTTCACCTGATAATACAAATATACCTTTTAATCCATACGACGAATTGTGCTGCTCTCAACTTTCAAGAAAACGCTGACCCTCTTGCAGATGATTTCACTGATCAGACAAGTCAAAAACCACACCAGCAACCTCCATGTCCAGCCACAAGTGCTGTGTTCAAGTTGTCGATGATCAACAAGAAGAGTTATATCTCTTTAAATCCCTGGACAGAGGACAACCTACGGGGCCATACAAGAAACTAGGACTATGAACCACCAATAAATGACGATCCCAAACCCTTCAACCAAGTTGAGTTCAATGACTTGGTGAGAGACCTTAACCTTCCAAAAGAAAGTGCACAGTTACTTGGCTCTAGACTGAAGGAACACAGGCTGCTACCTCCTGGAACAACATTTGCTTGGTACCGTCATCGTGAAGCAGAATTCACTCAGTTCTTTGACAAAAAGGAATCTTTAGTTATTTGTTCAAATATTTCTGGCCTTATTAAAACACATGAGGATGTCATACAAAGCAGATGAATGGAGACTCTTCATTGATTCTTCTGAAAGTAGTTTAAAGGCTGTACTTCTCTACCTTCGCCATAGTGTCCAAATATCAGAAACTTACGCAGATATGAAGACACTAATATCTGCAATCAAGTACCAGAATCACAATTTTCTCATTTGTGGGTATTTAAAAGTTTTTGCTTTCCTAGTAGGTCTTCAAGGCGGATACACCAAGTATCCCTGTTTTTTGTGTCATTGGATAGTAGGGCAGACAACCAGCACTATGACAAAAAGACTGGCCACCATGAACCAGCTTCTTACCCGGAAATCACAACGTGAAAACTGTGCCACTAGTTGACCCCAAGAAAATTTTGCTGCCACAACTCCACATCAAATTAGGGCTTATGAAAAATTTTGTGAAAGCCTTGAACAAGAATGGAACTGCTTTCAAGTACCTGGAGTCAAAGTTTCCTCGTATAAGTGAAGGCAAGCTAAAGGCAGGAATCTTTGTTGGCCCTCAGATTCGGGAATTGATGAAGGACAAGCATTTTGATGAAGCATTAGCAGGTGTCGAGGTGAATGCCGGGTTTTCATTCAAGCAGATTGTCCACAACTTCCTGAGAAACAGGTGCTCCCCCTAATATGAAAAATGATACAAGACCCGATTTCAAGTTTCCAACAAACTTGGGTCTAGAATGAGTGTAAAGATGCACTTATGCACTCACATCTTGACTATTTTCACAACAATTGTGGGAAGTACAGATAGAAACAAGGAGAGCGGTTCCATCAGGATATTTGCACCTGGAAACTCGATACCAGGGCAAATGGAATGTCAGCATGATGGCGGATTACTGCTGGTCATTGAAACGTAATGGTCTCGATGCACAGCAGAAGCAAAAATCAAAGCAGTCCTTCTTCCTTTGATTCAGTATGTAGGCTAACCATTAGGAGCATATTTTTAATAAAATCATTTGATTTGATTCATGTTGATTGGGAATTTATATATTCTTAAAACTAACAGAATGTGCTTTTCCATGATTACTTGCCGAATTTTAATAAATTAACAATTTAGCTTCAGAAAACATCGGTGGTTCTTCAAAATTCCTTAGCAACTTATGTTGACCCATACAGAGATAACACTTTTGCATGAAACCTAAATAATAATAATAATAATAATTATTATTATTATTATTATTATTATTATTATTATAATAATAATAATAATAATAATAATAATAATAATAATAATAATAGTAATAATAATAATAATAAGCATTGAGCATTGCTAGCATCTTTGGCTGGGAGTCTTAGTATCCACCACTCTCGTGGATTGCCTGCTCCCCGTCCTTTTAAACCTCTTCGACACGAAGAGAACATCTCTGAGTGAATCCTCTCTCCAGGCGATCGTGCTTGACTGAACCTATTATTTCCGTACAGCCTTGAACTGGGGTAGGAGGCAGGTGTACTTTTTATAAGTTAGCTTATCTTGGAAATAACATGAAAAGTGCACGAGACTCGTGGAACTCCATGTTCATTTGAACTGCAAGAAACTTCTTTCGCGTGCCTGAAGTATACTATGGAGAGGGAACACAGACAGGTGAAATTCCGCAGACGCTAAAAACAAAGCCTATAGACCCACTCCATAAAGATGACAGTAAGCAATAGCAAAGAACTATAGAACAAAACTCTAACGTCCCACATCATAAAAATCATTGTAATAATTCTAAGAAGCATTGATCACAAATCACCTGGATTCCCAAAATTCAACAACATGCACAATCCAGGGCAGCTTGGGATTAGAGAAGGTCGATCCTTCCTCTCCCAACTACTGGACCACTATGATGCGGTTTTGGATGCACTAGAAGACATACAGAATGAAGATGTAGTACGAGTATACACAGATTTTGCAAAACCTTTGACAAGTGCGATCAGGGTGCAATAGCGCTCAAAATGCTTGCTAAAGGGATAATTGGCATAGTGTTTAGTTTATGTTTATTATGCACCCCATACCCATCCTGTGGGCGGTAGTCAAAAGATTACAGAGGTAATAATTGGTCCAGGGGACTGGACTCCAAAGTTTTGATAGCTGAGCAAGTTACAGAGGTAATGAATTCACAATTTACAAAGGTAATGAACTCACAATTTACAAAGGTAATGAACTAAGGTAGGTCTAGTCACAATCATGACAAGTTACAAAGGTATTTACAGATTACAGAGGTACGTAATGGGTCCAGGGACTGGGCTCCCAAAGTTGTGATGGCTGAACTAGGTACAAGGTAATGAACTCACAAGTTACAAAGGTAATGAATCCTGTAAGAATGGTTACTTACGTTTATACATGGCTACAATCATGAACAAATTATAGTGTAATGAGCAATTCACACTTCCACACCCGGTCACAACTGTAGTGAGTTATTGGTGCAAATATGATTTTTGAGACACACACACACACACATATATACAAATTCATACACACACACACACACACACACAAACACACACACACACACACCACACACACAAACACACACACACACACACACACACACACACTCCACACACACACATACACAAACTCATACACACACACGCACACACACTCATACACACACACCACACACACACACTCATACACACATACACACTCATACACACACACACACACACTCATATACACTCATACACATACACACGCACACACAAACACACACACAAACACACACACACACACACACACACACACACACACACACACACACACACACACACACACACACACACCACACACACAGGAGCTTGGACTCGACCCCTGCAATCTCAATAGGTGAGTGCACATACACACACACACACACACACACACACACACACACACACACACACACACACACACACACACACACACACACACACACACACACACACACACATGCACACATGTGGTAATGCTTTATTTACAGCTAGCAAAGTCAGGGTATTTCTCCAGAATGGTCTGCAATATACCACTGTGGATAAATGTACTTTTCCATTTCTTGAAATTTCTGAGCGAGTTGTTTCTAAATCATTAATTTTATCACACTCCAGTACATAATGACGCAGGGTGTGTGACAATAGTCCATCTGGCAAAGTTTACATTTCGTTTGGTCTACATCTGGTGGTGGTGATTTAACCTGCCAAAGATACTTGTACGCAGCGGAGCCGGGCAGTAGTGACATCCAAGAGTCTGCTTATTTTGTTGGATGCACCATAGACATGTGGCTCCTCCTGCATGATAGAATGATGATAGATGGACTCATGGTGTCAATCTCCCTGAGCCTTAAGTCCATAAAATTCAGTTGAAGTTCTTTCGTATTATTGTTCTCAAACTACTACCTGACAAACCAAGATTGTAATCTACTCCTCTTTGAAAGCATACAGCTTAGCCAATTTATCAGTTCTATCATGCATCTGAAGACCAATGTGAGATGGAATCCACAGCATGTGCACTCTGACTCCACTGTCCACAATCCTACCATACCTGTGTCTGGCTTCTGACACAAGCATGCAACAATTATGCTTAATGAGTTGAGAGCATTTATGGATGACAGAGAATCAGTTACAATTAAACTGTCAATCTTTGATACATAGATGCATATCAGTGCAAGGAGTATGGCAAACAGTTCTGTCTGAAGGGTAGAGGCCCAATTATTGATGCGTGCTCCAATTTCTTTAAGAGAGCCATCACTCTGTACGACAACAGCAGCACTACCAGCTGCACCAGTGGATTGGTGAACAGAACCATCAGCGTAAATAATTTGCGAGAGTGTGTGCTGTGTGACTAAGTTATCAATACAGCTTAAGGCCTCATGTTTGGCTTCAAGGCGAAGTTTTGGTTGTGATTTAAGAAGTAGTTTGGGGGGAAATGGAGGAATGGTAGTTTGGAATGGGGTAATATTCCATGGAGCGGAGAAGTGCCACTGGTTGCCTTACTTGACATGATCTGTATCTCATTCATGCGGAGGTCGGTTCCAGTTTTTTCGATCCATCTGGAGGAGTGTTCACCAGTGCTGAGGAAAGTTTGGAGGGCTTCTGTGCAGGGGTTTGAATGAGCTTGCCTGAGCATATTAACCCCAATTAGGATATTTCTTTCAGTAACACGATCTCTGATGCTTGGAATATCAAGTTCTTTTTGCATATTTAAATTTTGGCAGTACGAGGGCATCCTAAAATGATCCTCATTGCTTCGTTCTGCAGTTTTTCCAGCCCTCCAAGCTTCCAGTCAGACACAAGAGCAAGTAGTGGCGCAGCATAATCAACCAATGATCTAATATAAGCAAGATACATCATTTCACAATTTTAACATTAGCACCATACCTGGGGTGAAGCCCTGCCACAACTCTAAGTGCTCTTAGTCGTTCTTTGTATGGCGACAAAGTCTTGTGTACAACAGGTCCAAGTAGTGGAACCTCAAAACCTAGATACCTGTATCTGCTTACATATTCTAGAAGAGACCCATCATGCAATTGGACCTGACGAACTGTGCCTCTCTGTCGAGGAGGACGCCTATTGAGTATCTTTGTTTTATCAGTAGAGATTATCAACCCCAGGTCCTGACACGAGGCTAGTACATGATTAAGAATGTTTTGGGTGTTGGAGAATCCGGTGGTGTGAATCATTATATCTTCAGCAAAACTAATCACATAATTATGGGGCTGACTAGGCATAGCATTAAGTAATGCATTAATTAGAATATTGAACAGTGTGGGACTGAGCACACCTCCCTGTGGGTTCCTAATTCAAAGTCTTTAGTTACACTTCTATGTCCCTGGAACAACACGACGATTTTCTGTTGGACAGGTAGCCTTTAATCCAGCGGAGAAGCCATCCTCAACATCCATTCTGGCAAGTTCACTAATGATTACATGTCGGTTGGCTACATCGAAAGCGGATTTAAGGTCAAGGAAGGTTAGTGTAATGAGCTGTCAGTGTGCAGGGTGAGAAAGGTGGCTATGCAATGATGCACGCTCCTTCCATGCATGAAACCATGTAACCGGGGAGACAAAAATTGTTTGATTCTGTACATGAGACGATTAAGAATCATTCTCTCAAATGTTTTACACAAGCAGCTAGTAAGACATATTGGCCGAAATGCATTTTGTTGATTGGGCTTAGGAATTGGAATGATGAGGCTGTTGGTCCAAGATTGAGGGAGCTCCCCAGTTACATAGCTCATGTTATATAATTCAAGTAATGGATTACCTGGTACTCGACACAGCAATCTGAGTATGTTGTGGAGTTGCCCTTAGTTAGTGCTGCATCAAGTTCATATTAGTGAAAGGAATGTTGCAATCATCTGCCTTGCTGAGCATAAAGCAAACAAGTCTCTCCCTTGCATCATATTTGTCATTTAATTTTGCCTGTGTGGTACTGGGAAGATTGTCATAGCTAGATGTAGCAGCCCAAGCACTGACTAACTCATTCGCCCTATGTATGGGATGAGGGTGCGCGATAGTGGGCAGATGGATCTTCAACTTTCTAATCAGTCGAACACAAAGAGTAATTTGTAAACAGAGTTTAGTCGGAGGCTGCCATAATGAAAACCTCTGTTCCACAAGGCTCTGTGCTCGCCCCCATCCTGTTCCTCATCCTCATATCAGACATAGACAAAGATATAAACCATAGCACCGTATCATTCTTTTGCAAGCGATACTAGAATCTGCAGCTGCATGATGCAGAGGACACAGTAAATATCCAAGCAGATATAAGCCAAGTTTTTCAATGGGTAACGGAAAAAAATATGATGATCAGTGAGGACAAATTTCACTTACTCCGTTTTGGAAAACTGGAGGAAATAATAGTTAGAACTACAAACTCTAATCACACAACAGAGCGAAAATGTAGTGTGAGGGACTTAAGAGTGTTAATGTCAGAGGATCTCACCTTCAAGGACCACAACAGCGTCACTATCACATCTGCGGGGAAAATAATAGGATGGATAATGAGAATCTTCAAAACAAGGGATGCCATATCACTGACGATGCTTTGTAAATCACTTGTTCTCTCTAGGTTGGAATACTGCTGTACATTAACAGCTCCATTCAAGGCAGGTGAAATCGCAGATCTTCAGAATGTACAGAGAACCTTTACTGCACATATAAGTTCCGTCAAACACCTTAATTGCTGGGAACGTTTGGAGTCACTTTACTTGTACTCATTGGAGCTCAGGCGAGAGAGAGATACATCATAATCTACACCTGGAACATCCTAGAGGGACTTATCCCGAATCTGCACATTGAAATCACTCCCTACGAAAGCAAAAGACTGGCAGACGGTGCAACATACCCCCTGTGAAAAGTACGGGGGCCATTAGTACACTTAGAGAAAACACAGTAGGTTTTCCAGGGCCCAAGACTGTTCAACAGCCTCCCATCAGGCATAAGAGGAATTACCAATGACCCCCGGCTGCCTTAAAAGGGAAGTGGACAGTACGTAAACAGTACACAGTCAACCCTGCTG
>NW_026476061.1:0-10126 GCF_026875155.1 Cherax quadricarinatus
TGGGGGTGCCCCAAAAAGAAAGAAAATCCCCAAAACGAAAATACTTTCATCGTCATTCAACACTTTCACTTCACTCATACATAATCACTGTTTTTGCAGAGGTGCCTAGATACAACAGTTTAGAAGCATATATAAAGATACAATATAAAAAGTGACCTGAAGTAAATTCAGATTACCCTCTAATTTCAACATTCCCACCCCTCCTTCAGAGTGCAGGTACTGCCTTTTGAATATTTAAGTCCAGTTAACTTGTTTCCCTAAATTCCTTCATGAAATATACTTTACTCACACTCCAACACCACATCCATTAAAAACCACTTGTCTCCATACACTCCTGTCAAATATACTCACACAAGCCTGCGGGATGCTCAACCCACTCTAGCCATTCCTGGGAGGATCCTAGTCCCTTCTACCTTCCACCCCAGGTTTGTATACCCTCTTTGTTATCCTAGCCCTTTCCATCCTATCTACATGCCCAGACCACCTGAATAATCCCTCCTGAGCCTTTGATTGATACCCTTGCTGACCCCACACTGCCTTTTAATTTCAATGCTCTGAATTCTCTGCATGATATTCACAAAACACATGATTGCATCTTAATATTTCTTGAGCCTTTATTTCTCCAAAATGTTTCTCATTTTGTACTTTTTTTTTTTAATATGTCGGCCGTTTCCCACTGAAGCAGGGTGACCCAAACAGAAAAAAACTTTAATCATCATTCAACACTTTCACCATCACTCATACATAATCACTGTCTTTGCAGAGGCACTTAGATACAACAGTTTAGATGTCCCTCCAAACTGTCAATATCCCAAACCTCTTCCTTAAAGTGCAGGCATTCTACTTCCCACTTCCAGCATTCAAGCCTGACTAACCGGTTTCTCTGAATTCCTTCACAAAATGTTATCCTGCTCACACTCCAACAGCTCGTCAGGTCCTAAAAACTGTTCATCTTCAGCTCTCTAACATGCTCATGGACACTTGCTGGAAGTCCAAGCCCATTGCCCACAAAACCTCCTTTGCCCCTCCTTCCAACCTTTTCGAGGACGACCCCTACCCCACCTTCCTTCCCCTACAGATTTATAAACTTTTCATGTCATTCTACTTTGTTCCATTCTCTCTAAATGACCAAACTGCCTCAGCAACCCCTCTTCAGCCTTCTGACTAATACTTTTAGTAACTCCACACCTCCTCCTAATTTCCACAATATGAATTCTCTGCATAATATTTGAGTGATGGTACCACTACTCTCGTACATTTCCTTCTCGGCCTCCATGGATAAAGTTTATTGTCTCCATAGATACCTCAATGCACCACTCACCTTTTTTCTTTCATCAATTCTGTAGTTAACTTCATCCTTCATAAACTCATTTCCTAACAAGTTAACTCCCAAATATCTGAACACATACACTTCTTCCATACTCCCTCCCTCCAATGTGATATCCAATTTTTTTTTATCTAAATCATTTAATACCCTCATCACCTTACTCTTATCTGTGTTCACTTTCAACTTACTTATATTAATCATTACTTATATTAATTATTTGTTTTGGTAAAAATGAGATCCATTAGTATAAGATCAAAATATGTACATGTATACATAATTAAAAGTACAGCCTCTCCTTACTTAGCAGTGTACTTGTTTAGCAACAACTCAGACTTACGACGGGCTCTCTGACCTGTGTGCATACCTAAATAATGTATATTAGAGCTGATTTCCTCTATTCTGTTTATTAGAATACATAGTATGTACATGATTGTATAAACATTTAAAAATATATCAGAAATGTTATAAATGGTGCAAAGGTGACATTAAAACAATATCAAAGATGGTTGACACAAACCCACTACCATTATAGTATGCTCCTCACTTAGCGACGAATTTGTTTACCAGCGTGGTCTTAGGAATGGAGCTCCATCGTTAAGTTAGGAGAGGCTGTACAGTATTTTATTCGATGAAATCATCTGTTATATTGCAGTTTGACTGAATCCCTGAATTTATATCAAAATCAAAGAGCTCAAGGACAAAGATTCCATGATTTTGTCAGTCCCACATGATTCTTGCAACTGCACTGACACATGGCATCACACAAAATGGGCTAAGTATTTGTATGGTGATGTCTGTCACCACATGTTAAAGTCTCAGTG
Organism: Cherax quadricarinatus; assembly: GCF_026875155.1. Taxonomy (NCBI): domain Eukaryota; kingdom Metazoa; phylum Arthropoda; class Malacostraca; order Decapoda; family Parastacidae; genus Cherax; species Cherax quadricarinatus. Next base: position 2,149 of record NW_026476061.1, read on the forward strand.
TCTCCCACCACATGATTACAACTGCCTTTAATAATAAGGGGTGATAAAAAACAAATTTACGTAATTATCTTCTGTATTTGGTAAGTCTGTACAAACATACTGCATATATTTATTTTTTTATTTATTTTTATTTTGTGTCTTTGCAAACATACATGATATTGAAAAACAAATTTTTTTTAAAAAATTTTTTTTAGCTGGCAGATTTTCATACTTTTTGAAAAAAATTGGGTTTTACACTTTTTTGTTTATTTTACTTAAAACAGGTCACTATTTTGGTTTAGATGTGCCACGATAAAGCACACCTCTAGGGTGGGACGTCTTCATTCTCCAGTAACCCAAAAAAAATGCAGATAAATCCCGCACAATTTTGGTATCAGGCCACTGTGAAACCCAGGGTCATAAATTTTTTACAGGTTTGTAACTTTATCTATTTTAAATTTTTTTTTTTATTATCACAGGCCGTTTCCCACCAAGGCAGGGGCCCGAAAAAGAAAAACTTTAAAACCATCATTCAGTCCATCACTTTTTGCCAGAAGGGTGTTTACAAACTTTTTTTAAACCAACTTTAAACACCCCCCCTTCAGATGCGGGCACTGTACCCCCCATCTCCAGGCCAGTCCGCCTGCCGGTTTCCCCCTAACCCCTTTCAAAATGTTATTTTGTCAACACCCCAACAGCACGTAAAGTTTTAAAAAAACCTTTTGTCTCCTTTCACCCTTTTCAAACCCTCACCATGCCTGCGGGAAGTCCAAGCCCCTCGCACACAAAACCCCCTTTTACCCCCTCCCCCCAAACCCTTTTCCTGGGCCGACCCTACCCCCCCTTTCCTCCACACAGCGATACACTCTTGAAGTCATTCTTTTTCGCTCCTTCTCTCTACTTTCCGAACCCCCTAAACCCCCTTTTCCCACCCCCTTGGAAAACATTTTGGAAAATCCCGCCCCTCCTCCTAACTTCCAAACTACAAATTTTCTGCATTATATTCACACCACACATTGCCCTAAACATGACATCTCCACTCCCCACCTTCTCCTCCTGCAAATTCATAAACCCAGCTTCACACCCATAAAAGGCGTTGGAAAAACATACTCTCATACACCCCCTTTGCCCCCAAAGGACAAAGTTCTTTGTCCCCACAGACTCCTAATGCACCACTCCCCTTTTTTTCCCTAATCAATTCTATGTTTCACCTCATTTTTTCAAGACCCATCTGCTGACACGTCCCCCCAAATATCTGAATACTTCACCTCCTCCATACCTCTCCCTCCAATCTATATTCAATCTTCATCCCCTAATCTTTTTTTTATCCCATAACCTTACCCTTTCCTGTATTCACCTTTAATTTTTTTCTTTTGCACACCCGACCAAATTCATCCACCAATCTCTGCAACTTCTCTTCAAAATCTCCCAAAGCACAGTGCACACAAAGAGCACGTGACAACTCCCAATTTTTGTGTGTGATTTTTTTATCTTTTAACCCCACCCTTTTCCAAACCCTCGCATTTACTTCTCTTAAAACCCCCATCTATAAATAATAAAAAAAACCACGGGCATCACACATCCTTGTCAAAGGGCCCTATTTTACGGGGAAAAAATTTCCCTCTTTCCACATACTCAACTTGGGCCTCCATCCTCAAAAAACTCTTCACTCTTTCAGTAACCTCCTCCAACCCAAAACACTTTCAAAATCGCCACATTGCCCCTACCACCCTGTCCTACCCTTTTCCAAATCCATAAATGCCACAAAAAACCCCTTTTTGCCCTTTTCTAAATATGTTTTACTTTTATGTTTCACTGTAAAAACCTGGTCCAACACCCCCTCCTTTCCTAAAGCCTCCTTTTCATCTGCATCCTTTTTCCGCTTACCTTAATTTTTTTCAATTATAACTCTACCATAAAACTTTACCCGGGATACCAACGACTTTACCCCCTATAATTTTTTTCACTCTCTTTTTTCCCCTTTGCCTTTTACAAAACTATGCGCTCCTGCCAATCCCTAGGACCTTACCCCTTTTCCATACATTTTTTTAAATAATGCACCAACCCCTCCAAAAAATATACCCCCCTTTTTAACATTTCTATCTTTATCCCATCATCCCAGCTCCTTACCCCTTTTTTATTTTAAACCCACGCCCACGAACTTCCCCCACACTCACAACTGGCTCTTCCTCACTCCTACAAAATGTTATTCCTCCTTGCCCTATACACGAAATCAAAGCTTCCCTATCTTCATCAACATTTAAAATTCCTCAAAATTTCCCTCCTCTTCCCAATACCTCTAAACCCCCATTTAATAACTCTCCTCCCATTTTTAACTGACAATCCATTTTTTCTCTGCTTTCTTAACTTGTTAATTCACTCCAAAACTTTTCTTATTTTCAAAAAAATTTGTTGATAACACTCACCCACCTCTCATTTGCTCTCTTTTTACATTGCTTCACCACTCCTTAACTCCTCTTTTTCTCCATATACCCCCCTCCTTGCACACTTCTACTTTTTTAAAAAATTCTCAATCAACTTTTTCTCCCTTACACTCTCTTTACATCATCATTCCACCAAACGCTCCTCTTCCCTCCTGCACCCCTTCCTGAACCACAAACTTCTGCGAACACTCTAACACTTACATTTTTAAACCTACCCCATACCTCTTCGACCCCCCTTTCCTATGCTCTCATTAGCCCATCTATCCTCCAAATAGCTATATATCTTACCCTAACTGCCGTCCTCATTTATTTTATAAAACCTTCACCTCTCTCTTCCCTGATGCCTTCTATTCTCTTGTATCGCCATCTACCTTGTTACTCTCAGTGAGCTACAAACTAAAGCGATCTGATATATCTGTGGCCCCTCTAATAAACATGTACATCCTGAAGGCTACTCAACAGTCCTTTTATCTACCAATACATTATCCAACAAACTACTGTCATATCGCCCTACATCATATCTTGTATACTTTTTTATATTCCTCTTTTTTTCTTAAAATATTTATTACCTATAACTAAAACCCCCCTTTCTATACAAATCAATCAAAGGGCTCCCATTATCATTTACACCCTGGCACCCCAAACTTACCTACCACACCCTCTCTAAAAGTTCTCCTACTTTATCATTCAGGTCCCCTACCCCACAATTACTCTCTCAACTTGGTTCAAAGGCTCCTATACATTCACTTAACACTCCCAAAAATCTCTCTCTCTCCTCTGGCATTCCTCTCTTCTCTCCAGGGTGCATACACGCTTATTATGACCCACATTCTCGCATCCAACCTTTACTTTAAAATTTCCACATAATTCTTGAATTTAACACATTCAATTCTCTTTTCCTCCTCCATAACTGATCATTTAACATTTACTGCTACCCCGCTTCTTCTCTAACTCTCCTCAAGATACTCCAGATTTATCCCCTATATTTGCCCTCCCCCACCTGAAAACTCTCCTACCCCCTTCAGCTTTGTTTCGCTTAGGGCCCAGACATCCAACATCTTTTCATTCATAACATCAGCAATCATCTGTTTCTTGTCCTCCGCACTACATCCACACGCACATTTAAGCATCCTCTCCCAGTTTTTATAAAGTTTTTCTTCTTCTCTTTTTTTAGTAAATGTTCTACAGGAGAAGGGTTACAAGCCCAATGCTCCCGGAATTTAGTCGGCGCTCATACAGACACGCATGGTGCATACGGGAAATATTCTTTTCCACTTCCCCAATGGACAATAGAAGAAATAAAGAAAGAAACAAGAGCTATTTAGAAAAAGGAGAAAAACCAGATGTATGTATATATATATGCATGTGCGTGTCTGTGAAGTGTGACCAAAGTGGTAAGTAGGAGCATCAAGATTATCCCCCCCCCTGGGGGGGGTTTTTGTTATATCTAGAGTGTTTATGAGACAGAAAAAGAAACCACAATCCTACCATCATGCAAAACAGTTTTACAGGTTTTTGTTTCACATTCATCGGCATATGGTAGTACTTCCTGGGTGGTTGCTGTCTACCAACCTACTACCTAGTTATTCAATATTTTCATATTACATTATATTATCGTAAAAATGTCAGTGCCAGTAACCCCAAAGTATATACACAAAAAATTAATGTTGAGTGTCATCACAAGTAATTGCATATCAAAAAATGGCTTAGACCCTCTACTTTACCAAGTTGCCTGTTATACTTTCAGACGCACATCAGTATTCTGTAAGGTGTGTTCCCAACCTGATGGCCGTGCTTAAGGAACACTACTGCCAGAAAATGTGTGCTTAAGGAAACAAGCATAACCATGGAAAGGACCACCCTCTTGATGGCAATTTTCAAGTAAGTGTAACTGCATGATTGCAATTTTATTTTCTGTTGCCCTTTGAAAAGATTTCTAAAAAGTTTTTACTAGCATTTTGGCCTGGGAGTAGGGTAAATCATGCCATTCCTATAAAGCCTGTGTGGCAGGAAAGGGACAAAGAATGCATGGAGCTGTCTGTATGGATTGCTACAGGAAACATTATACCAACTTCACTGGTAATCCTTTAAAGATTCAGTCATAAACATTAATCCAGATAAACATCAGTTTAAGAACTTTTTACCCTCATTTCCATCAGAAAGCCCATGATGCAGCAGGTTTTCCTAAACATACATAAATGCTTATAAAGAGTAAGAGATTACGAGACGTTGCATCTTCTTCATTATAGCTATTTCTGGATAAAACATAACAGAGTAAAACCATCATATAACGACTTTTAAATTAATGGCAAAATCTGCTGTATAAACTGCATGTCTGACTTCTTTAATTTCAATGTTAAAACAAAATAGTATAAATGGTAAAATGTATCTGGATAATTTGCAGTAAGGTAGTCTTTTTCGTGGAGTGTTTTGAGTTGGGATTTTTTTCTTGCTAGTTTTGAAGCTATAGCAGAGAAGAAGATACATTAAAGTTTTGTTGCAGTGTTCTGCCAGGCTGGATGAGTTGTTCATCGATTTAGTGAAGTTTGTATCTCTGTTTCCTCGACAGTAGTTTTTCTTAGAGCCCAGATTCAAGAGAGGGTTTCCAGGCCTTTTTTCAGTATTCCCTTTTTATTTTGTTAAGTCTGCTTGCATAATACAGTTATTTAGACTTCTGTATTAAATATAAGTATTGGCATATATTGTTTATAAATGTTTTCGTTTGTAATTAAACCCATCTAACTTTTTCATATTGGATGTTTTTTTGTCAATGGATTTGAGGATACTGTTTGAAGCTTTAGGCAGGTTTATGTCTCTTTGCTAAGATCTGCTTAGTTTTGGACAATGCCTGTTATAGAGGTTTTGGATTAAAAATGGATTGACTGTGCCAGTCAATGCCTTAATCTTAAATTGAATATTTACTGATGACTGGTTATGAAGAAGAAGATGATATCTTACTAGTGTCTGAAGGCAAATTTATAAGTTTGGTTAAGAGGAAGGTGGAGTTAGTGATTCTGTGATGTTTGTCTGTGATAATCCTGCTATAAGTGTGGTGATATAGTATTGGTCCAGATATGGTCAAGTAATGATGCACTTTGTCTTATTATTTATTTTTTATTTAGACATGATACATAGTTGTACAAAGAAATATAGTATTTGGGTGTACATGCCAAAAGCTCCTTGTATGCAGAGCATTATGGGCAGTCTTAAATTAACTTAAGATTAACTAAGCAATGATAAAAATTACATTAACAAATTACAACATGAAGTACAAATGAATATTTCAAATAAGAAGCATTAAAGTTGTACAAATTTGTAGCATAACAATGTATAATATAATCCAATCACATCAGATAAAATCAATGATTTGTAGTTCAGAAACAGGTCATATGGTCATTAGATGAGTTACTGTGTATTCAGGAGAATGGAGTATTGATTAGTAATGTAATTAAAAAAAAACATAGTTTGATAGGGTCACAGGTTATACATTTGTGAGATACAGATTCTTCTTGGCTACGGTGAAAAGCTCTGTTCTACAAGGCACAGTATTCACTCCCATCTTGTTCCTTATCCTTATATCTGATATAAACAGGGATGTAAGCCCAGCACAGGTCAGCACAGGTGAAATTGCTGACCTATGAAAATGTACGGAGAACCTTCATGGCACGCATAACTGAGATAAAACACCTCAATTACTGGGAGCGCTTGAAGTTCCTGAACCTGTACTCCTGGAACACAGGTGGGAGAGATACATGATTATATACACCTGGAAAATCCTAGAGGGACTAGTACCAAACTTGCACATGAAAATCACTCCCTACGAAAGCAAAAGACTCGGTAGACGATGCAACATCCCTCCAATGAAAAGCAGGGTGTCACTAGGATGTTAAGAGACAACACAATAAGTGTCAGGGGCCCAAGACTGTTCAACTGCCTCCCAGCATACATAAGGGGGATTACAATAGACCCCTGGCTGTCTTCAAGCAGGCACTGGACAAGCACCTAATGTCGGTACCTGACCAGCCGGGCTGTGGTTTCGTACGTTGAAATGCGTGCAGCCAGCAGTAACAGCCTGGTTGATCAGGCCCTGATCCACCATGAGGCCTGGTCACAGACCGGGCTGTGGGGGACGTTGACCCCCAGAAGTCTCTCCAGGTAAACACCAGGTTGTAGCTGGTAGTAGCAAACAGTTGTTTGTAGGTGCCCCTGTGGCCTGGTGGCCCCCCCACAGAGGGCCCGGGCTCATTTCCCGGTGGGGTGGAAACATTTTGACGTGTTTCCTTACACCTGTTGTCTTGTTCACCTAGCAGCAAATGGGTACCTGGGTGTTAGTCGACTGGTGTGGGTCGCATCCTGAGGGACAGGATTGAGGATCCAATGGAAATAAGTTAGACAGTCCTCAATGATGCACTGACTTTCTTGGGTTATCCTGGGTGGTTAACCCTCCAGGGTTAAAAATCCAAAGAAAATATTATCTTTTATCTTATCATAGTGTTTATGAAGTCAGCTACTTGAGGGTCAGCTGCTTGGATGAGGTTTATGTTGAAGTTACCAGCAAGTATCAGGTGGTGTTTATTCTTTTCTTGAGTCAGTTGTAATGTTTTTTAGGTTATCACTAAATGGTGTGTAAGAATTTGTGTGAGGTAACCTGTAGACTACTCCACCTGTGATGGGGTTTTAAGGTTTTTAGATGAGAATTTGGCAAATATATATTCATTATTTTTGTCCCCGGTGCAAGTAGATTTAATACATTCTAATTCATCAAAGCAATCGATAGCAGTGCCACCTCCCAATTGATCAGGCCTACAGTTATGTATAGCTGTGTAACTAGGTAAGGCAAAGATATCTGTATAGTCATGCTTGAGCCAGGTTTCATTAAGAATAATGATAGACATGTTAACATTTAGTGAATTAAGCAATGCTAAGAGGTCATCACGGTGATCTAACATTATAGTTGGTGGCACTGAGTACAGTTATAGCCTGACTTGCAGTGTAATATTGACAATTATTTTCAGGATTTTTATTACCAATTAACAAGAGATTAGTATCTGGATCAATATTTGCATTCATAAGACGAATGCAGAATTTAAGTGTACTAGTAAGAGGTAAAAAGATAATATAGCTGTTGTAATTATTGAAATGAAAAGCATTAGGACTTACTACTAACAAGGATGATTATACAAACTGAGACTATATTTAAAGCAAAAAATTAATGATTTTGCTGAGTATAAATACATTTTTAACAACATTAATGTTAAGATTTATAATAGGCACTTTTTTAAAAATGCAGTAAAAACCTCTCGTTTTAAAGGATTAAGTGGCGATGGGGTATATGATAAAGCCAGTTGTCCACAACTTCTTAATTATGAAATGAAAAATTTCTGATTGTCAGTTGTCTTCTGAAGTAATGGACTTGGTCTGCTGATGAGAAGACACCGTACCTAAGAATACAATTTTTGTATGGTATACACAGTACGTACTGTACTGTTAGTTTTTTTATAGTCATACTGTCTCTTGTAAATTCCCAAATTAATTTTTTCTTTCCTTTCATGGGG
>NW_026476062.1:0-10106 GCF_026875155.1 Cherax quadricarinatus
TCTTGCCGAGACGCTCCATGTCGGCCGGGCCCGCTCACATGTCCGCCGGGGGCCCATTGTTTACCAGCCAGCCTCCGCGGTAACATCCAAAGCTTTACAATCGGAACATTTTGTATTATTACAGTTTTTTTGGGGGTTTTTTTCGGGAAAAACCTAAGTGACCATGGGCCCCAAAAAAAGCTTCTAGTGCCAACCCTACAGCAATAAGGGTGAGAATTACTATAGAGATGAAGAAAAAGATCATTGATAGTATGAAAGTGGATGTGCGTGTCTCCGAGCTGGCCAGGTTGTATAATAAACCCCAATCAACCATCGCTACTATTGGTGGTACAGCTGCTGCTGCTGCTGTACCACCGTCAGCTGCTGCTGCACTGTCAGCTGCTGCTGCTGTTGTACCACCGTCAGCTGCTGCTGCTGCTGTAGTACCGTCTGCTGCTGCTGCTTTGCTGTAGTACCGTCTGCTGCTGCTGTATACATCGTCTGCTGCTGCTGTTAGCATCGTCTGCTGCTGCTTGTAGCATCGTCTGCTGTGCTGCTGTAGCATCGTCTGCTGCTGCTGTAGCATCGTCTGCTGCTGCTGTAGCATCGTCTGCTGCTGCTGTAGCATCGTCTGCTGCTGCTGTAGCATCGTCTGCTGCTGCTGTAGCATCGTCTTGCTGCTGCTGTAGCATCGTTCTGTTGCTGCTGTAGCATCGTCTTGCTGCTGACTGTGCATCGTCTGTTGCTGCTGTAGCATCGTCTGTTGCTGCTGTACCACCGTCAGCTGCTGCTGCTGCTGTAGCACCGTTGTTGGTGTGGCTTATTGAGAATACCAAGAAACAATTAACCCCAGAGGATTTGCCACCCAGGATAACCCAAAAAAGTCAGTCTCATCGAAGACTGTCTAACTTATTTCCATTGGGGTCCTTAATCTTGTCTCCCAGGATGCAACCCACACCAGTCGACTAACACCCAGGTGAACAGGGAAAAATGTCTGGAACTAGTGCTCATATTGGTGAATTTAAAGCCAGCAAAGGTTGGTTTGAGAGATTTAAGAATCGTAGTGGCATACACAGTGTGATAAGGCCTGTTCTGGAAGAAAATACCAAACAGGACCTACAGTACTCAGGAGGAAAAGGCACTCTCAGGACACAGTGTCTCATCAGTCATTGCTGCATCTTCAATAAAGGTAAGTGTCATTTATTCTTCATTTAGTAGAGTAGTACATGCACAATATATATTGTGCATGTACTACTCTACTATTGTGCATGTATCCTTCTCTTTGTGTGTAGGAAAATGTATATTTCATGTGTTAAAAATTTTTTTTTCATACTTTTGGGTGTCTTGCACGGATTAATTTGATTTCCATTATTTCTTAGGGGGAAAATTCATTCGCATACCGAACATTTCGCATAACAATCAGCCCACTTGCACGGATTAAAGTCGCTATGTGGGGGTCCACTGTACTTGCAACATCTGCCACATTGCTCCTCTATCCACTCTATCATATGCCTTTTCTAAATCCATAAATGCAATAAAAACTTCCCTACCTTTATCTAAATACTGTTCACATATATGCTTCAATGTAAACACTTGATCTACACATCCCCTACCCACTCTGAAGCCTCCCTGCTCATCCGCAATCCTACATTCTGTCTTACCTCTAATTCTTTCAATTATAACCCTACCGTATACTTTTCCTGGTATACTCAGTAAACTTATTCCTCTATAATTTTTACAATTTCTTTTGTCCCCTTTCCCTTTAAAAAAGGGGACTATACAGCTCTTGCCAACCCCATTTCCTTTCCCCCTTTTTTCATACTTTATTAAACAAAAGTACCAACCCTCCAACAATATATCCCCCCTCTTTAACTTTTCTGTATGACCATCATTCCAGCTGTTTACCCCCCTTTTCATTTCTAGAAATTCCTCCGTACCCCCCCACACTTACATTTGCTCTTCTCACTCTAAAAAGATGGTATACCTTTCCCCGGCCCGTGCATGAAAATTTCCACCTCCCCTTTTTTTCCCCAACATTTAAAAGTTCCTCAAAAAAATTTTTGCCATTACCAATACCTCCCTCCCCCATTATAACTCCCCCACTTGTTTTTTTACGACAAATCCCTCTTCCCAGGCTTTTTTTAACTTTTTTTACTACCCCCAAAATTTTTTTTTTATTTTATAAATCTCTTGACAGGCCTCTCCCCTCTTTCACTGTTTCTTTTGCACTCTTACCCTCTCTTCACCTTTCCCTTTTTTCTCCAATACTCTGTTTCTTTCCCTTTGCTTTGTAAAAAAAATTGTAAGCTCCTTTTTCTCTTTTTTCACACCCTTTATTTTCTTCCACCAATCACTTCTTTTTCCTCCCGCCCCCCCCTCCTATAACCCCAAAAAATTTGCCCACATTCTAATACTGATTTTTAAAAATATTCCCCCCCTTCAACCCCCCCCCCTTCATATATCTTTCACTGCCCCCCTTTCTGCCAATGTCCTTATATCTCGCCCGAATTCCCCCTCCTTGTTTATACACTTTCACCTCCCCCTTACTTGTTTTTGCCACCTTCCTCTTTTTCCCATCTACCTCTTACTCTAACTGTAGCTACAACTAAATAATGATCCGATATATCAGTTGCCCCTCTATAAACATGTACATCCTGGAGCCTACCCATCAACCTTTTATCCACTAATACATAATCTAACAAGCTACTTTCATTACGTGCTACATCATACCTTGTATATTTATTTATCCCCTTTTTCATAAAATATGTATTACTTATTACCAAATTTCTTTCTACACATAGCTCAATGAATGGAGTGAATGATGGTGAAAGTTTTTCTTTTTCGGGCCACCCTGCCTTGGTGGGAATCGGCCAGTGTGATAATAAAAAAAAAAAAAACATAGCTCAATTCAAGGCTCCCCATTTACATTTACCCCTGGCATCCCAAATTTACCTACTACTCCCTCTGTAACATTTTTATCCACTTTAGCATTGAAATCCCCAACCACCATTACTCTCACACTTGATTCAAAACTCCCCACGCATTCACTCAACATTTCCCAGAATCTCTCCCTCTCCTCTACACTTCTCTCTTCTCCAGGTGCATACATGCTTATTATAACCCACTTTTCACATCCAATCTTTATTTTACTCCACATAATCCTTGAATTTATACATTTGTAGTCCCTTTTTACTGCCATAGTTATCCTTTTTTCAACACTTTATTGCAACTCCTTCTTTAGCTCTAACTCTATTTGAAACCCCTGACCTAATCCATTTATTCCTCTCCATTGAAACTCTCCCACCCCTTCAGCTTTGTTTCACTTAAAGCCAGGACATCCAGTTTCTTTCATTCATAACATCCACAATCATCTTTCTTATCAATTTTGCACAACATCCACGCACATTCAGACTTCCACCTTTGACAATTTTCTTCTTCTTATTCTTTTTTAGTAATCTTTACAGGAAAAGGGTTACTAGCCATTGTTCCCGGCATTTAGTTGACTTTTACAACACGCATGGCTTACGGAGGAAAGATTCTTATTCCACTTCCCCATGGATATAAAAGGGAAAAGTAATAAGACCAAGAACTATTAAGATAAAATCAAAGAAAACTCCGATGAGTGTGTATAATAAACGTGTACATGTATGTGTAGTGTGACCTAAGTAGTAAGTAGAAAGTATATTTAATATACAGGAAGGCCCACTTATATAGGCTGGTTAGGTTCCAGGCTACCGCCGTAAAGCGGAAACCGCCGTAAAGTGGAACACCCTTTTTTTCCACTTAAAAATGCATACAAACACTAGATAACAAGTTTACACTAACATATATTAAGTTGCAATAGAACCAGGCATCAAAAACAATAAAAAGTACAATACACACATAGTGCACTCATTACTTACCTTAAAATATTTATAGTCTTAATCTAGGGTGAGACAAGTAGTATTTGTTGTAAGAAATCAAGTGTGGTATGTATGGTAGCCAGCCAGGCTACCATACAGGCCACCCCACCCACACATACAATTCTATGATATTTAAGCATCCAGAGCGATAAATGTATATACAGTTAAATCATTACTTACCTTAAAATATAGGGTGAGATGAGTAGTTTTTATTGTAAAAAATCAAGTGTGGTATGTATGGTAGCAGCGGGTACCATACCAGGCCAACCCACCTACACATAATATTCTATTACATTTAAGCATCCCAGAGCAATAAAATGTATATACAGTTCACTCATTACTTACCTTAAATATTTGTAGTCTTATGTAGGGTCAGGAGTAAGTAAATGAGATAAAACGAATAAATGAGAGAGAGAAAGAATGAGTGCATGAGAGAGGACAGGTGCAGAGTTATGTAAACAAACCAGGCGAAGGTAAGTTTTGTAAACGAAGTGTACATGTTTTGGTTTTGTGTACAAGTTACATTGTGTACAGGTTGTCTCTACATTGATACGGTAGAATAATAAAGAACACTCCCATTCTCATGTAACATCATTTTGAGAAGAAATGATGCTCTGAGTGAAGGCAATGGAAATAAGTCACTCTGACTTTTTTGGGTTATGTATGATAATCTATGTAACTGTATTTGTGTATACCTGAATAAACTTACATACATACGAAAGGAATAATTTTCTACAGTTACCCCCAGTAACACATTTTCTCTTATGTTAGATTAGAGAAAATGTTATTCTTGGCATCACTTGTGCAAGTTATCTGACTACCACATCTCATATTTATGTTTATTTATTCTATTGTAGGGTGTATTTATCATCTTTTTATGTTATGTATCGTGTTTATTATATAAGTTGAAAAAAATATCATGGATGGATTAATGAAAATGTGTATATTAACGTAATATACAACATTTAATGAGACTCGGTGATTATTATTTTATTTCTAATATGGCGTCACTTGTGCAAGTCGTCTGCTACCACATCTTATATTTATGTTATTTATTCTATCTGGGGTGTATGTGGAAAATTTTCTAGGGTGCTTACCTGTATGTACCTCAACATTATATACATACCAGTAATCTCATTGGGAGACAACCATATTGTTTACCGTAGTCACCCCGTGTAGACATGTGAGAAAACTTAACCACCCCTGGTCGCGGCAAGTGGTTCCTTCGACCTCACAATCTTATCCATATCTATCCGAGACCAGTATGGATTGGATAGCAACCCACAAGTACGGTGCTTACTAATTAATTGTGGACTGTATAGATTATATTAGTTTAGCTGAATGAAGGGGGGGGGGGTAGGATACACCTGGATACATCCATCAAGGAAAAACATTTGTACATAATCCCACCACTTACCAGATGTTCTCTGGTGGTCACTTGATGTAGCTGGATCACTCATAACCTATCCAATTACAACATAACCTAACTGGCCAGCATGAGTCTGTTATAACTAGAAGGGTTACTTAACTGTGGGTGATTGATACTCCTTATTTCCTCCATTCACCAACTCATTTTGATGTCCTGCTACACCGACATGGTTCTCATTCCAGCAGGACGAGGTATCCGTCGGTTTGTCCCGGTTTAGAAGTTGTGATTCCGTAAAACTTCATTATCCTTGGTACGAATCACACATTCACTCGGAGCAGGGCGATCTATTTCACATCCCGCATTCTCTTAACTCAATGTTATTATCACTGATTACATTACCATTCACAAGACGATTTAACCTCTCATAATTATTATACACATTAGAGATCACTCCATTAAGATCTGAGACGATGAGTGATGATTAAACCAGGGTAATTTTCCCCAGGACACAGTCCATAGTGACGCGCCAGTCACCCAGTCCTACCCTTATTCACTCATTTTACCACTTTATTATGGTTGGTCCATAAATCACGTTCCCTCACTCTCCACCAGGAACAGTTACAAACTTCTACTACGAAATGAGGCCTATATTAATCCTTAGGCCGCCGTGAATGCAATTTCGTGGTTCCATGCTTTCCCAGCCTCTCACCACATTCAAAACAATCCGCCTCCTCATGGCCCGAGTCGCCCAAACCCCCCGCACATCCGCGCATGCGCAAAGGGAACTCTTGGTTCTACTCTATTTTCAAATACATTTTTGACCCATATAGACACATTAAACACCTATTAGGCACTATAGTTTCGGAAAATTAAAATATTTTCCACAGTGTATTTATCATCTTTTTATGTTATGTATCGTGTTTATTATATAATTTTGAAAAAATATCATAGATGGATAATGAAAATGTGTATTTAACGTAATATACGACATTTAAATGAGACTCGATGATTATTATTATCATTACTAATATGATGTCTGGAGACATAAGACACACTTACTGATTTTAATGTGTACCTGCATGCCAGCACAGTATGTAAGTTTATTTAAGTACAGGTATACATAAGTATAATTATCAGAGTATATATAAAATATGAAATAACTTTTAAAAACATTTGAAATTTTGGAGTTTCTAGACAAAATGGAGAGACTTAGTGCTTACTGAGCTCATGAAGAATGTAAACAAACAGGGTGGGGCGCGGTGACCGTATTAGAAAGTCAGGTGGGGGGAGCCGTATAGCGAGTTTTGGTCATAATTTGAAATGACCGTATTAGCGGAATGCCGTAAAGTGAAACGCCGTAAAGCGGGGCCCTCCTGTATATGTATATATATATATATATATATATATATATAATATATATATAATATATATATATATATATATTTATATATATAATATATATATATATAGTGGAAGGAGGCAGGCGAAGTGTCATATGGGTAGAGGTAGTGGTGGTAGTAGTAGTAGTGGAACTAAGGTTGGTGAGACAGATGGCTACAGAGGGATCTGTTGATAATCATGTTTACAGCAGTTTCCAGAATGGGTAATATCGTGTTGATTAGCAATTTTTGAGATACTGTAACTACCGGACTCTTGCTTTATAGTGTTACTAACAGCAGTTAGGACAGTTTCTATGCATTTTCTCCATCTTAAGTTGTCGTCTTTAATCATTAGTTTAGCCTCACTGAATTTCATGAGGTGTCCAACATTGTCCTATGTTGAACACACGCATTTTTACAGTCATCATTTCTGCAGCATTTTTGTGTTCGGTTGATCCTAATGTCAAGAGATCTGGCTGTTTCCCCCACATATACTTTGTCTCACCACCCCACATGGTATAGTGTAAATTTGTGCCAGAATCATGCTTGGGTTTTTGTATCAGGTACCTAATAGTAGTTGATGAGCTGGTAGATATTTTAGCCAGTTTTCTGTCAAACATTTTGAAACGTTAGTAGCTACGTTGCTGACTTGTAAAACGATGTAACTTGGAGGCCTTTCTTCAACTTCATTGGTGTTGATCTTGTTGAGGATAGGTGTCACACGTTTCCTGCAGTCATGTATGAAGTGTAGGGGAAAGTGTAGTGAACTAAAAAAAATGGGTGATGCACATACATCATCAACTAACATGGGTTTAAGGAGATTAGATGCATTTGGTAGGTCATTAATGTAAATGAAAAAGAGAAATTGGCCAAGGACACTTCCCTGTGGGACTCCAACAAGAATAGGTTGTTAGTGGAGCTGGCTCCATTTGTGTATACATACTGGGTTCTTTTGCTAAGATAAGATTTTAGGTAATCGAGAGTGTCCTCTGTAGTGTTACCATGGTAATATTATACTATTATTAGAACTGAAAATTAAATTTAAATCACATAATTTGAAAACATGAGCTGTGATCTCAGGACTCGAGTGTGTAATAATGAAAATAAGTAAATCTTATGGTAATCTTTGGTTCTTTTGTTTTGCAGCTCATCATTATTCTGAAAGAATTATATCAGCAATCAGTGAAATAAAAGCTGATTTAAGTGGCAGAAGTAGTGCAGATATATAGTTTCAGCAGTGTGAGGGATGATGCACACTACATTTCAGAATTACTACATACCGAGTGTTAATACCTAGTAGTATTATGAAGCTTACCTGCCACCTGTACACCCTCAACATCATGTACCTCTGCTGCATCTGAAAAATTTTTGAGCATCATTGTTTCATCTGAAACAATGCTTATTTCACATTTGTCAAATTATTGTTCACCTGATTTGTAAGAAAATGTACTCATTAAATTTTGTTATTGACTTCTTTTAAAACTTTAATGCCGACTTTAAATGTTTAATCATTCAATGTTATTTTGGAATTGGTGAAATGTAATCTAAATTTTTATCAGGTCAAAGACCACCAGTGATGCATCAGTAACCTCTCACATGTACATACTACCAGCTGTTACATCTGGACACAGTATACCAACATTGTACCAATAACTTCTCACATGTACTACCAGTGGTTATACATCATAAGTTAATCTACACAGACTGGTCAGAATAGATAACAGCTTCAGTCCAGTTTCTCCCAAGCGAGAAAGTGTAATGTTAAAAATTATCTAAATTGAGTCACACATTTGTTAAATAAAATTAAAGCAAACTTTTGTTAGAGCAAATACTATGTAAAATATGTGATTTGCTATCCAAGATAACCACTTGGTGCTAGAATAGATAAATAATACCTTAAGAGCTCATAGAAGAGATCATATCATTAGTGTCGAAAAAAATATAGATTATACATATAAAAACAGACAAACACAGAATTATAGAATGTACGTTATATTTAAATTATACAGCTAGCCCTCCACTTTCATGAGCTTCAAACATTCGTGAATGCTCAGCCACCCAATCATATTTACCAAACAAGTGCAGAAAAAAAGTACGGGAAAACGCTTCCGCCACGACCCTACTACCCTCCCTCTTACTCCCTCAACCCCCCAACCAGTCCGCCACTCACTGAGTCATTGTCCAGTTACTGTTCACGTTGGTTGTGACCAATTACTGTTCGTGTCCTACCATACACTTGTGTTTGTGTGGTGGTGCAAGTATGGCCCCCAAACGAGCAGCAACTGCTATTGATGAGCCAACCCTAAGCGCTCAAAGAAAGTCATGAATCTGGAGGATAAAGTGAAATTGCTAGACAAGTGTAAGGCAGGTTATTTGAGCAATTCTGCCATTGGAAAATTATTTGATGTAAACGAAAGCACAGTGCGCTCTATCAAGAAAAATGAGGTGAAGATAAGAGCGGCCCTAGCATCTACTGCTCCTCCCTCAGCCAAGCAAGTGTCACAAGTAAGAAACAGTGCGATGTGTAAGATGGAATCAGCATTATTTGTTTGGATTTCAGACCAAAATAGAAAAGGAAATCCCATTAACAGCAAAGTGATTCGTTCAAAGGGAAAGACTTTGTATGATATGTTGGCTAGTGATGAGGCTAGCACCAGTGCAGAACCAGGACGTCCTACCCATCACCCATCCTGACTTCCTAGCAAGTAAAGGATGGTTTGATAAATTTAAGAGACGGTTTTCCCTGCACAAACTGAAAATGAGTGGAGAATCAGTTTGGCAGATCACATTTCGACAGCTGCATTCCCTGGCACTTCAAAAAATATCATCGATGAGAAGAGATACAGGCAGGAGGGTGAGGTGAGAGAACTGGTTGAAGAACATACACTGGGCCTAAATGATGAAGAATTGTTGGAGATTGTGCAGGCAAGAGTGAGGATGAAGAAGAGGAGAGTGTTGCTGAGGCCAGTCAACCTCAAGCCCTCACCCTGAAAAACTAGGGCAAGTGATGAGAATGACAGCACAGCTCTCAAACAATTTTTTTAGACATAGATCCATCAATGTTGAGGGCTTTGAAGGTGATGAGTGACATTGATAGGAGCATAATTCCCTACAAAACTCTGTTTGTAGATATGAAGAGGAAACAGTCTCAGTTGCCCATCACAATGTTCTTCACAAGGAAGCCTGTTGCTACTCCTGCCACTACCCCTACTGCCTCACCTGAACCTCAACTCGTGGCAGAATCTGATTCCGTTGCTAACTCTGACTCTAGCATGTTGGCAGTGACGCTGGCAGTGAAGAGTTAGAATCCACACACTGACTCATCATGCCATGCAGTTACACTCCATTTAATCACCTCCATTCAACTGTCATCAGTAACTGCATGGCTAACTATATCACCAATCATCATTGTCATCATCACAAGTTGTCAGAGTTCGTCTGCCTAACCTTACGATGGGGAGTGTTTGTTCTTATTTG
>NW_026476063.1:0-10527 GCF_026875155.1 Cherax quadricarinatus
TAAGAAAAAAAATTTTTTTTTTTTTTTAAATTTGGCCGACCCTAGAACGATTTTTCGGAGAGGGCCTGTCACCCTCAAAGGTTAAAAGCAGTGGAGATATAGTTTGGAGGGGTTTTGGTGCAATTATTTAATAAATGTATGGAAGAGGGTAAGGTACCTAGGGATTGACAGAGAGCATGCATAGTTCCTTTGTATAAAGGCAATGGGGACAAAAGAGAGTGCAAAAATTAAGTATAGTATAGTTGAGTATACCTGGTAAAGTGTATGGTAGAGTTATTATTGAAAGAATTAAGAGCAAGGCAGAGAATAGGATAGCAGATGAACAAGGAGGCTTTAGGAAAGGTAGGGAGTGTGTGGACCAGGTGTTTACAGTGAAACATATAAGTGAACAGTATTTAGATAAGGCTAAAGAGGTTTTTGTGGCATTTATAGATTTGGAAAAGGCATATGACAGGGTGGATAGGGGGCAATGTGGCAGATGTTGCAGGTGTATGGTGTAGGAGGTAGGTTACTGAAAGCAGTGAAGAGTTTTTACGAGGATAGTGAGGCTCAAGTTAGAGTATGTAGGAAAGAGGGAGATTATTTCCCAGTAAAAGTATGCCTTAGACAAGGATGTGTGATGTCACTGTGGTTGTTTAATATATTTATAGATGGGGTTGTAAGAGAAGTAAATGCGAGGGTCTTGGCAAGAGGCATGGAGTTAAAAGATAAAGAATCACACATAAAGTGGGAGTTGTCACAGTTGCTCTTTGCTGATGACACTGTGCTCTTGGGAGATTCTGAAGAGAAGTTGCAGAGATTGGTGGATGAATTTGGTAGGGTATGCAAAAGAAGAAAATTAAAAGTGAATACAGGAAAGAGTAAGGTTATGAGGATAACAAAAAGATTAGGTGATGAAGATTGGATATCGGATTGGAGGGAGAGAGTATGGAGGAGGTGAATGTATTCAGATATTTGGGAGTGGACGTGTCGGCGGATGGGTCTATGAAAGATGAGTGAATCATAGAATGATGAGGGGAAAAGGGTGAGCGGTGCACTTAGGAGTCTGTGGAGACAAAGAACTTTGTCCTTGGAGGCAAAGAGGGGAATGTATGAGAGGATAGTTTTACCAAGGCTCTTATATGGGTGTGAAGCATGGGTGATGAATGTTGCAGTGAGGGGAAGGCTGGAGGCAGTGGAGATGTTATGTTTGAGGGCAGTGTGTAGTGTGAGTATAATGCAGAGAATTTGTAGTTTGGAAGTTAGGAGGAGGTGCAGGATTACCAAAACTGTTGTCCAGAGGGTTGAGGAAGGGTTCTTGAGGTGGTTCGGACATGTAGAGAGAATGGAGCGAAACAGAATGACTTCAAGAGTGTATCAGTCTGTAGTGGAAGGAAGGCAGGGTAGGGGCCGGCCTAGGAAAGGTTGGAGGGAGGGGGTAAAGGAGGTTTTGTGTTTACCTGGAGTTTACCTGGAGAGAGTTCCAGGGGTCAACACCCCCACGGCCCGGTCTGTGACCAGGCCTCCTGGTGGATCAGAGCCTGATCAACCAGGCTGTTGCTGCTGGCTGCACGCAAACCAACATACGAGCCACAGCCCGGCTGGTCAGGAACCGACTTTAGGTGCTTGTCCAGTGCAAGCTTGAAGACTGCCAGGGGTCTGTTGGTAATCCCCCTTATGTATGCTGGGAGGCAGTTGAACACTCTCGAGCCCCTGACACTTATTTTATGGTCTCTTAACGTGCTAGTGACACCCCTGCTTTTCATTGGGGGGATGTTGCATCGTCTGCCATGTCTTTTGCTTTCGTAGTGAGTGATTTTCGTGTGCAAGTTCGGTACTAGTCACTCTAGGATTTTCCAGGTGTATGTGTGTGAGAGGCTTGGACTTCCAGTAGGCATACGTGAGCTTGTTTTATAGGAGTGAATGGAGAGAAATGGTTTTTAATACTTGACGTGCTGTTGGAGTGTGAGCAAAGTAACATTTATGAAGGGATTCAGGGAAACTGGCAGGCCGGACTTGAGTCCTGGAGATGGGAAGTACAGTGCCTGCACTCTGAAGGAGGGGTGTTAATGTTGCAGTTTAAAAACTGTAGTGTAAAGCACCCTTCTAGCAAGACAGTGATGGAGTGAATGATGGTGAAAGTTTTTCTTTTTCGGGCCACCCTGCCTTG
Organism: Cherax quadricarinatus; assembly: GCF_026875155.1. Taxonomy (NCBI): domain Eukaryota; kingdom Metazoa; phylum Arthropoda; class Malacostraca; order Decapoda; family Parastacidae; genus Cherax; species Cherax quadricarinatus. The sequence continues at coordinate 2,150 of NW_026476063.1, forward strand.
GTGGGAATCGGCCAGTGTGTTAATAAATAAATATTCATTACCATGATCTACCTCCTGAAACACCTCAGCGAAAAAAGTTAGCAAATTCGTAAGACAGGAACGCCCCATATAAAACCGTGTGGAGATTCATTTATCAATTTATGCCTATCAATATGACTAGTGCCTGGCTGGCTGCCTGGCTGGCTGCCTGGCTGGCTGCCTGGCTGGCTGCCTGGCTGGCTGGCTGCCTGGCTGGCTGGCTGGCTGGCTGCCTGTTTGGCTGCCTGCCTGGCTGCCTGCCTGCTGCCTGGCTGGCTGCCTTGCTGGCTGGCTGGCTGCCCTGGCGGCAGGCTGGCTGGCTGCTGCCTGCTGGCTGGCTGGCTGGCTGGCTGCCTGGCTTGCTGCCAGCCGGCTGGCTTGCCTGCCTGGCTGCCTGCTGGCTGGCTGCCTTGCTGGCTGGCTGCTGTCTGCCTGGCTGCCTGCCTGCCTGGGAGGTGGGTGGGTGGTGGCTGACTGGGTGGCTGGCTGCCGTGGCTGGGTGGCTGCCTGGCTTGGCTGGGTGGCTGGCTGGCTTACTTGACTGGCTGCTTGGCTGGCTGGGCTGGCTGCCTGGCTTGGCTAACTGGCTGGGTGGCTGGCTACTGGCTGGCTGGGTGGCTGGCTGGCCTGGTGGCTGGCTTGGCTGGGTGGCAGGCCTGGCTGCTGGTGGCCTGGCTGGCGTGGGTGGCTGGCTGGCTGGCTACTGACCTGGCTGCTGGCTAACTGACTGTCTGGCTGGCTAACGGCTGGCAACTGGCTGGCTGCCTAAACTGGCTGGCTGGCTGGCTGGCTGGCTAACTGGCGTGGGCTGGCTGGCTAAACTGGCTAGCTGGCTGGTTTAAACCTGTGGCTGGCTAACTGGCCTAGCTGCAGGCTAACGTGCTGGCCTGGCTGGCTGGCTAACGCAACAACAACATTGCCCCCAAAAAACTAAACAGATCACAGCAAAGAGACGTGAAAGTCCCTGCTAACACCCATCTATCCTCAAATCCCATTAACACAAAGCACAAATATGAAAACAATACAAAATGGGTCAAAATAAACAAGAGAAACATTCCTAAATGTTACTCATCAGCACTTACCAGCCGATAAAAGATCTAAAAAATTGTATTATGAAAATAGATCACATAACATCAAAGGTGATACGAAAAAAACCTGGAAAAAAACTATTGAAATTCTTGGAACTAAAAAAGTTATCCGACAAAAAACAAACAATCAAACTAACAAATCAGACGAACCCCTACTCACACCAACTGAAACAGCAAACAGACTCATGTTTTCTTCTCCACCATAGGAAAAATTCTAGCAACAAAATACCAAGCTCAAAGCACAAACACCCGTGCCTCCATCAGACTAACTCATAGGTATCTACCCAAATACGCTATTCCTAGACTCCAACCAACCCAATAAGAAGTCCGCCTCATCTCTATAATCATCAACACCCTTAAAATACAATGCTAGGAGACATAAACAACTTGTCTGCTTTAATGTACAAAAAGCTTCTCAAGTATTGTCACCAATTATTTGCATTACCCTTTAACAAATCCATTGAAATCACTACCTTCCCCACAATCCTCAAAATAGCGGAGGGTCCACTCCATCCATAAGGAGGGACCAAGCTGACATGATAACTATAGACCAATATCTAACTTACCACTGCTCTCTAATCTTTGAAAAACTAATTCATAGACGGATCTATTCCCTACCTCTTCACACACAACATATTAAACTCTTACAACAAATAAACCCGCAACATAAAAGAGAGAAGCTATGACACTGCGGTCCGACTTGGACCATTGACAAAGTCACACTAGTGTGACTTTGTCAATGGACCAAGTTGGAAAAACCGAAACGTCCGAATCTTGGTCCGACTTGGACCATTTGACAAAGCACACTAGTAGTGACTTTGTCAATGGTCCAAGTCGGACCGAAACGTCGTCGTAAGCTTCTCCTCACTTTTATGTGGCGGGTTATTTGTTGTATCGTTCCAGTCACGGTATTGTGCCTTTTTGTTATTTCTTAAACCCTTGTCAGTTGGATTCAGAATAATAAAAGCACAAATATGCTATCATACACATGCTAGAACAATATATACCCGCACTCCGAAAAGAAAGAAGCCAAGCCCCCTGGGCATATTCATTGATTTAACGTAAAGCTTTTGATACAGTCGACCACAAACTGCTTGTAGCTCCAAATTAACGCAACTATGGATCAGAGGCCACGTCACCCAACTACCTAAATCCATACACTTAGAACAGAATTCAATATATGTATGCGCAAATGGTGCAAACTCTTTCCACCCAACCAATCACGAGTAGGAGTCCCACAAGGAAGTGTCCCCTTGACCATTCCTCTTTCTCATCTATCATCAATGATCAACCGAATGCATCACAGCTACTTCAAACCCATTTAATTTGCAGATGACACAACATATAACGTCTCTCCCACCCAACCCAGTCATACTAGCAAACAAACACTGTCAATGCCGAATTGCAAAAAAAAAAAGAAAATATCCTGCCTGGATAATAAACTTAACCCAATAAACTTACTCTGAATAACTGATAAAACATATTTCATTCAGTAGATGGGAAACAAAGCTGCAAATCATCCATAAACATAATGTAATGGATCATCAGCACAAACATACAGAGGAAAATTCCAGGTACCACCTTGACAGAAGCCTTAAGTTCCAGACACCGTATGAACATACAACAAATCACCAAGAATATCTCCTAAGAACTGTAGGCATACATACAAAGATAAGGTACACGTTCCACAATCAGCTTCTCCTGGCACTGTACCATTCACCTCATATACCCTTACCCTATACGCTCACCTATGGAATATTGCATGGGGATCATCAAAACATTCCATCACCTAAGAACCTCAATTTATTACCCTTCAAAGGCAGCAGTCAGAAATGATAACAAATTCCCTCCTGCCATGCATACTCCCACCAATTTTCAAAGGCCCCACCCCTTGGAATCTGCTCACCAGTAAAGAAACATCCATACATTATTCACGTGTCATACCTACATACAACAGAACAATACACGCAAATATAAACCCTCCACTCAAGACTTCTCTCTCACCAACCTTAGCAGACACATGACCATCAACACAAATGACACAGATCTCTTTTTTGATATACCTCGTGTCCATATAACACTGTGTAAAAACTCTATGCACATAGAGGGCCCCAGAAATTTGGAATTCATTACCACAAGATACTAAAGTAACCTGTACGAAAATCAATTTAAAAAAAAAAAACTCTTCTCAAAAGCCACTTAAACCCTTTCAGGGTTCCGTCCCGTAGATCAACGGCTTACGTTGAGTGTCCAAACCGTAGATCTACGCCAAAATTCTAGCGCCGTCAAATTAGGCGCGAAAACGTCACATAGCCTACATGTGAGAGAACGGGTCCTGACGTGTTGGGTTGTGCGTCCCATAAACAAAAAATCTAGCGCCCGCATAGCATTGTGGAGACCCGCTCAGTCTCATTACCCTTGTCACCATGCCTCAGTCGCAAGTCAGCTCTCACTCCCCCCAGAAAATTGTGACTCTCCCTCTTCCCATCTGATAGTTTCTGACACTGATGGAAAGTGAAATGAAGACGAATTCTACGGCATTGATCAGTTAGTGACCGAAAAGAATGACAGGATACGAGAATAGTGATAATAGACGACCACAACCTTCTACCTCTGGTGTGGGCATTCGTGACTGACTCAAACGGTCGGGGTGTTCCTCACGCAAGAGAAAAACTAATATTTTTCTCGTGGCCAGGCCTTTGAACTTCAGTAATGAATGAGATGAATAGTGACGTGACTGTGATTTTTATTGTGCTACGAACGACATTCGGTAGTGATAGTGAGGAATCATATTCACCATGAAGCGTCGTATGTTCGCCGCCCATGCGCTCGGCGAAGTGTACCCTATCTGTGCCCAGGGGACGGAGTACATCCCATGGCCCAACACCAGTTTTAAGTAGTGATAGTGAGGAAAGATGTGGCTACACTTGGCATGGAATAGACCACAGGCATCAGTGATGGTGTTAGTGGTGATGGTAGTGGCGGTGGTATGGCACCGCCATGCGTGCTCTCACCAGGCACTCTGGACCCACGCTCAGACTCGTCAGTTCAAGACAAAGCGAGCGCCAGCCTCTACAGCCCACCACAACCCACAACCCCCCGCACAACCAGCCAATGATGTCCATATCCACCAGCAAACCGAATGGTGGGGATTGGCAGCAAAATCCCAATTTTTTTCCTCCAAGCCCTCACCACTTTTAGATGACTCTCAAAGTGGAATTCACCTACTTGCCCCCTTGGAACCACGGGCCCAATGAACTGGAATTCTTTGAATTATTCTTTGAACCATTCAATTGATGGAAATTATTGTTCAGGGAAAGTAATACGTATTTGAGTACGGTTGTGAATAAGAAATTTTTAAAGGACTTCAGAATGTGGACTGTTACAATTTATTTCTTATGCAACAAGATTTTTGGATCCGAGCTATAAGGGTAAAGTTAGAGTCCCTAGGGGAAATAATTTCAACTGGGAAACTCCATACGAATAATATTCAAATTTATTAAGAGTATTTTAAATACAATACTTTAATCTTCTCTTTGTAGTTAATTCTAACTATAATACTTTGTAGCAATAAAATTACCATATACAATCAGTTCAAATCAATGGAAATGTCCAATATTAATAAGGAAGTGAATGAATTTCTTCCTGTATCTAATCCTCATTAATATTTACGTCCTTTCTTAAACAAGACTGTAGACTCCAAAATACAAAAGGTACAAGATTATCAAGACCTTTGAATCTGGCCGAAAGTATCTATGGATTACTGCACTGACCAAGAATATAAATATCAAAAGAGTCCTTTCAAAGTAATGAGGAACAAAGTGATCATCTCTAGAGTCCCAATTCTCCAAAAACCATTCAACTGTAACACCGTAAGAGCCAATATACGATCTTTGCCGGCTAGAGCTGGAGCATATGACACTATGGCCAGTCTGTTTGACGTGTCGTCAGTAGGATTCAGCTGAGCCACGCCAGTCAGAGCCCGGACATAAACAACTGAACAATTCACTGGATGGTTCAGAGACTTAAACTCTATATACACAAGATATCCTACTAACATAATCCAAAAATAGTGATAATTACAAAATAGAGATAATAAACAATAATAGCGATAATACGATAAATAGTGATAATACATGGTATTTTTTGCAATATTAACAGATAATAATATAACGCCGAAAGTCTCTATTTAAGCTATAAAAACGTGGACTTTCGCGCTATAATATTAAGTGATGAACACATGCTCTTACAATATTTAAATAACACAGGATGACCAATTTCAAAGATATAACACCCCCCTCGTACGACAATAGGTCGCAGTAGGGAGTTTGCAAGCGTCCTTGGTATATCTCCTATATAGTAAGCGTCCTCTTGGTAAATAAGGCAAGTAGTACGACGGAAGAATGGAGAAGCAAGAACTCGAACAGCATGGTTATTTGCCAGAGGATGAGCTTTTGGAACAATGGCCAGAAGAACTATCTGGAGTGGCTTCCATCACAATTCGAGAATAGGTGTCTCGGACATGACTGTCAGGGTCATCCATGTGTACTTAATACTCGTCCCATCAACGAAACGGCTTTCACATCATACTGTCAATATAAAAGAAAATTATTAACAAAAAATATAATATATAAAATTAGGCTCTGAGAGTACTCATTACTTTTACTTTACATTTTAAGGTATACATTTTTTTTTCAGGGGCGAGAAAGGGCATCAGCAATTATGTTTAAGGGATCCACTTAAGTGTTGAATACTAATCAGATAAGGTTGGATCCTCGAGCCCACCTGAGGATTCGGGGTGTTCTTTGATTTCATAGAATTAATATAAATTAAAGGGTTGTGATCAGAAAATACCATAATTTTATGGGGGAGGTTCCCAGATAAATGTCAAAATGTTCCAAAGATATTACTAGGGCAAGAGCTTCTTTCTCTAAAGTGTGTAATTCTTTTGGTGAACATTTCAACTTTGAAGAAAAATAAGATATAGGATGCAAAATATCAGTAGAGGGGGATTTCTGAAGTAACACCGCCCCCACAGCATAAACCGCTGGCATCGATGTGTAAATAGAGGGTTGATTAAAGTCAGTACTTTTCAATACGGGTGACGAAGAAAGCAACCGCTTCAACCGATTAAAAGCTATCTCACAATCTTTCCTCCAGCAAAACTTCATCTTACACTATGGTTAACTCAGTAAGAGGAGATGCAACCTGAGAAAAATTAGGACAGAAACGTCGATAATACCAGTCATTCCAATGAACCTCTGTATAGACTTTCTATCTTGAGGGATAGGAAACTCGGCAATGACTCAAACTTTTACATCAACAGGACGTACCTCACCTTGACCTATACAAAAACCGAGGTATTTAATCTTGGCTTGTCCAAACTGACACTTGGCTAAATTTATGGTGAAGTTGTACTTTTCTAACTTCTTAAATAAGGTTTCCAGGCGAATTAAATGTTGCTCCCACTCATTGCTATATATAACAAGATCATCTAGATAAGCATCCACTCCTTCTAAATTATTGGTCAGCAGGTTCATCAGGCGCTGAAAGGTAGAGGCTGCATTACACAACCCGAAGGGCATAACACGATAATTGAATAATCCGCCTTGTATAGTAAATGCGGATATTTCTTGGGCTCCCTGGGTAAGCAGCACTTGGTAATAGCCCCTTAATAAATCCAGGCGGGTGACATAGGCAGCTCCTGATACTCTGTCTATTAGATCATCTATACGGGGTAGTGGGAAACCATCTGGTACCATGAGAGCATTAACCTTATGATAATCAGTGCACATTCTAGAAGTTCCATCAGGCTTGGGAACTAATATACAGGGCGAGGCCCACGGACTTTTACTCTGTTCTATGAGTCCATGGGTCAACAAAAATTCTACTTCTTTGTTTAATGTTTCTTGTTTGAGTGGACTTGCCCTATAAGGTGACTGTTTGCAAGGCTTTGCTCCTTGTACATCTATGTCGTGAATTCCCAATGTACAACACCTAGGGACGTCATCGAATAAAACCTCAAAACGTAATATCAAGTCTTTGATATCTTTGGCTTTCTTCAAATCAAGGTCCATAAGAAAGGTATCAAGAGATTGCAATGTCTCTGAATTTTTTAAACGTACTTCTATCGCTTTAGAGATGCTGGGCAGACTTACATTTTCAGTTTCAGCTAAAGGAAGAACTGTCGAAACTGTACGATACTAGGGTGGTAAGCCTTAAGTTGGTTTATGTGATAAGTACGTTTTGCTTTTCTCTTTCCTGGAGTTTGTAGTACATAATTTATCTCATTGAGCCGCTCAGTCACTTCCAAAGGACCTTCGTATCTAGGTTGCAGAGCGTGTCCAGGTAAGAATTTCTGTGCCATCACAATGTCACCTGGTTTGAAGAAACGAGAGCGTGTGTGTTTGTCATAACAATGCTTCATCTTGGATTGGGCCTTAGCTAAGTTTTTTGAGGCTAATTCCCTCAGTTGTGACAAACGCTTTTGCATTAGAGTTGGAGTTGTTTTAAAGCGAGGGTTCGGATTTCCGGTCCATGAATCTTTTAGTACGGCGAGGGGGCCGCGTACTTGGTGTCCGTAAATTAATTCAAATGGACTGAACCCAGTGCTTTCTTGTTCGTTTTCCCTTAAGGCGAACAAGAGGAATGGTATTCCTTCGTCCCAATCTCTGGAAAACTGCTCGCGGTATGCTCTCATCATTGATTTTAATGTTTTGATGAAATCGTTCGAGGGCTCCTTGCGACTGAGGGTGATAAGCAACAGAAAATACAGACTTATTCCGAGGCGAGATAAGGCATCGTGAAAACATCTTAGAGGTAAAGTTTGAACCTTGATCGGATTGAATTATTCGGGGAATCCCCACCTGTGAGAAAATTTTTTGCAAAGCTCGAACAAATGATGCGAGAATAATTTTCTCATAGGGATAGCCTCTGGATATCGAGTAACGACATCCATAATGGTAAACAAATATTGATTCCCTTGTTTAGTCCTGGGTAACCGACCAACACAATCTATTATCAGGCGTGAGAAGGGCTCACCACTGACGGGAATCGGAATGAGGGGAACTGGTGGAGGTGTGTGCAAAGGTTTGCCGGTCACTTGGCAGACATGACAACCTTTTAGAAGCTTCCACAGTCTCCTTCCTTTTGGGCCAATGAAATGCTTGGCTATTTTGCCAGCGTTTTTTTTTACCCCCAAATGTCCTCCCATGGGATTTGGGGGGAAAAAAAAAATTTTTTAAAAGGGGTTTTTCCCCTTTTTTTCCGGGA
>NW_026476064.1:0-10627 GCF_026875155.1 Cherax quadricarinatus
GCTTCATAGTGCCAGGCTGAGCTGGGAAACTTCAGTAGTGTCAGGGTGAGCTGGGAAACTTCAGTAATGTCAGGCTGAGCTAGGAAGCTTCAGTAGTGTCAGGCTGAGCTGGGAAACTTCAGTAGTGTCAGGCTGAGCTGGGAAGCTTCAGTAGTGTCAGGCTGAGCTGGGAAGCTTCAGTAGTGTCAGGCTGAGCTGGGAAGCTTCAGTAGTGTCAGGCTGAGCTGGGAAACTTCAGTAGTGTCAGGCTGAGCTGGGAATCTTCAGTAGTGTCATGCTGAGCTATGAAGCTTCAGTAGTGTCAGGCTGAGCTGGAAGTTTCAGTAGTGTCAGGCTGAGCTGGGAAACTTCAGTAGTGTCAGGCTGAGCTGGGAAGCTTCAGTAGTGTCAGGTTGAGCTGGGAAACTTCAGTAGTGTCATGCTGAGCTATGAAGCTTCAGTAGTGTCAGGCTGAGCTGGGAAGTTTCAGTAGTGTCAGGCTGAGCTGGGAAACTTCAGTAGTGTCAGGCTGAGCTGGGAAGCTTCAGTAGTGTCAGGCTGAGCTGGGAAACTTCAGTAGTGTCAGGCTGAGCTGGGAAACTTCAGTAGTGTCAGGCTGAGCTGGGAAACTTCAGTAGGTCTTTGAGGATATAGTGCAGTGTTCCAGCAAAGGTTGAACAAGTAGGGCAGCTTGGAAGGCAGAGCTGGAGTTACTATCACCTGGGAATCACCAGCTCTCAGTATAGTCTCTCATATACACGCAAGAAATGGAATTTTTGTGAAGATATCTGCGTCAACCCAGAAGGGCAGGCAAGAAAAATTATACAAGAAAGGTTGGTTGGTGGTTGTATTAAGGGTGAATGTGGTTTGAGGTGGGTGAGTGGGTCTTGGTTGGTGGGTCTTGGGTGGTGGTTGGAGGGTGGGTGGGTGGGTCTGGGAGGGTGGTGGTTGGGTCTGGGAGGGTGGGTGGTTGGGTCAGGGGGGGTGGGTGGGTGGGTCTGGGAGGGTGGGTGGGGGGTCTGGAGGGTGTGTGGGTGGGTGGGTGGGTCTGGGAGGGTGGGTGGAGGGTAAGTACGGTGTGAGGAGCCTGAGCAATGCAAATTTTGTGCAGTTTGAAATAGTTTAATTACAAACTTTTGTCTGGCCTTTTATGAAAGAGTTAAGAGATAAGTTCGCTTAAAATGGTTTAGCGTGTGTAAATGTATTAGTGTGCGTGTAGGGGGGATGCGAACACCACACACACACACACACACACACACACACACACACACACACACACACACACACACACACACACCACAGACACACACACACACACACACACGACACACACCACAGACACACACACAGACACACACACAGACACACACACAGACACACACACACACACACACACACACACACACACACACACACACACACACACTGCAGCATATGGTCTCTTAGCAAAACCGGGGGTAGTATTTCGACATCACTGTACACCGTGTACGTCAGGCCCATATTAGAGCATGCAGCACCAGTACGGAACCTACATCAAGAAATTGGAGAAAGTGCAAAAGTTTGGAGCAAACTAGTCCCGGAGCTATAGGGTAAGTCGAACGAGGAGAGGTTAAGGGAACTCAACCTGATGACACCGGAGGATAGGAGGGATAAGTGGGACATGATAACAGTAGTGGAGAATGTGGCACAGTGGCGTGCGGCAGAGTGGCAGAAAATAGCGGCGATTCCGGCCCCCCCTCACTTTCGGTCCCACTTTCTGGCCCCATGCCACCCTGCTTCGCCCTGCCCCGTGCCAACCCACGCTGCCCTAATGCCCAAGACCCCCCCACTATCCCTTCTGCAGCGCCTTCTGCTGCGTCTCCACTCTTCGAAATTTTTCGATTTTTTTCTGGGGCGATCTCCACTTCCTCGGATCAAATTTTCCATTTATTTTTTCCGAATTTCCACTTTTCGAAAATTTTACAGTGTTGACAGATTTCGAGAATGCTACCTAATTTAAGTTATATTCACAAAAACATAAAAACCGATTACACATTTCATTTCTCATCTATGCTACATATCACATTTCTCACCCACATCATCCTTAAAACATCCTTTACTCATCATATTATGACCTAGGGATATTTTAACCCGACGACCCAATATGACTTACCCACCCAGTTTGGTGGGTAAGTTGTATTAAATTTTTAGATATCGTATGTGTTCATGAACAAATTTTTACTGTTCATGACGGTGATCAAGTAGTGTTTTAGATTATTGCTTGTCATGGTATGAGTGTACATGATTTAGTGGTCTTGGTATAATGTTCATGCAATTTGTGTAAAATTTTGTCTTCATATGTATTATGATTAATATTTATTTTGTGTGAATATATATGTTTGTTTCCATATGTCTTAAGTGATGTAGGCCAAGTTTTGTGTTCAAGTGATAGATATGTGTTTTGGTAGATAGTGTACTTGCCAAGTTTTTAAGTCACTATGTTTGTGTGAAAGTTTTTAACTTCATTTTGTCTTAAGTGTTTGTCAAATTTTTTTTGTGCAGTGGTGATTAGTTGTCATATGTCGTGTTTAGGTAATATTTTTTTTTTGAGTGTTCATATGTCTTATGTGATTGTGCCAAGAATTTTTGTGTTCATGTTTTAGGATATATAAGACTTGAGTTTATGTAATTCTAGTCTTTGTGATCAATTATTAGTTTTGAGATTTGGAGAATAATTTTTTTTTGTGTGCAAAAATTATGGTTTCATATGTGTTAAGTGTACATGCGTATTTTTGTGTGATATGGTGATTAGTTAGCATGATCTTAGTAGTGATCATGTCCAAGTGCATGTGTTTTAGTTTTATCCTTCATGTCTTAGATTTTCGATGATCATGATATGTCTTTGCTGTGTTTGTGCGTTAGTTTTGATATTGTCTCATGTCTTAAATTTGTTGTGATCAAGTCGTGTATTAGTTGGTGGTGATTAAGTCTTTAAAAATTTTGTGTGATAGGTTTGTGTTCATGTTTTTGTGCTCATGTCACAAGTGTATGTCTTAGTTTTTTTTGTGTGTGTTTTATGTTGAAAAGTGTGTGTTAGGTGTGTCAGATGTAGTTTCAGTTAATGAAATGTGTGATTGAAAACATAATTGATAGTCGAGTTAGAGATGGCAAATGTTATTTAGGAATATTCATTAGTATTTTGGGGTATTCAAACGATGTTTTGGGAGTATTCAAAGGTGTTTGATGGTGTTTTTTGAAGGTGTTCAAATGTTGTATGAGAGTATTTTGAAGGTGATGAAATGATGTATAAGAGTGTTTTGGTCATGTTCAAATGACGTGTGAGAGTGGTTTGAAGGTGTTCAATGGTGTTTTTGAGAGTATTCAATAGTGATTTGGTGGTGTTCAAATGATGTATGCGAGTGTTTTGGTAGTGTTTCAAAGTTAGTTGGTGGTGTTGTGTGTATTTTTGGTAATGTCTCATGTCATAAGTGTATGAGTTAGTTTTTTGTGCTAATGTTGTGGTCTGTAGAATGAGGGAGGAGTTTGGTGGATGAGATGTAACTTCAGTTAATGAATATGTAAGTGTGGATGAGTTAGAGATGTCAAATGTTATTTGGGAGTATTCAAAATGATTATTTGGAGGTATTCCAATGTTGTTTGGAAAATGTTCGTGATTTTTGGGAAGTGCCCCAAGGGTTTTTTGGAATTTTCCATTGTTTTTCAAAATTCAAACAAAAGTTTGAAACTTTTCAAGGTTTTTGAGTTTTTCAAAAAATGATGTTGAGAGTGTTTTTGATGGTGTTCAAACAATCGGGGGTTTCCCTTAGTGAGATGTTAAAGGTTGTTTTTGATGAGAAAATATTTTTTAACAGTTACTGAAAAAGTATTGTACTCACCTAATTGCAGTTGAGAGGCGAGACTCAGTGTGTGTGTGTGTGTGGTGTGTGTGGTGTGTGTGTGTGTGTGTGGTGTGTGTGTGTGTGTGGTTATGGGATTTGTAATTTTAAAGTTGACAAGGGGGGTTTGAGTAAAGGGTTTTAATTATTGTTTATTCATAATGAAACGAGGGGTAAATTTTGGTGTGTGACTTGTAGTTTTTTTCTTATATTGGCAAAAAATTTAAGTTTTGGGGGTGTTTTGTGGTTGTTGTGGGGTTGGGGATGATGTTTTTTCATTAAGCCTCGAAAAATTGGATTTTGCGTAATCCGAAAAAAAAAGACTTTGAGTATTTACCGATGGTTGCTGAATACTGAAAATCGCGTATTTAAAAATTGAAAATGTGGTAATTATTGAACAAGTGAAACTTTTTTTTTTTTGTTAATTTACCGAAAAGAGGATTTTTGGGGGTTATCCTGGGTTTTGAGTGTGTGAATATTTTAAAGAAATTGATTGAGTATACATATTTGTATATCTAGGTGTTAATTCTCTCTATGGTTGAGCTGAGTGTGAGTGTTGTTGCTGGTTGTGGTATTCAGGTAGTACAGAGCAGGTCATGGCCTCTGGCCCTTCCTTGGGATGACATGTCATCTTTATCTGAGATCAGGAAATGAGTTTAGGGATGTAGTACAGGCAGTCCTCAAAGTGTGTATTGTGTGTGTGGTGTGTTGTGTGTACTCACCAAAGTTGTGGTTGCAGGGGTTTGAGTCATAGCTCCTGGCCCACCTTTCACTGGTCGCTACTAGGCACTCTCCCCTGCACCATGAGCTTTACATGCTTCTTCTTAAAGCTATGTATGGATCCTGCCTCCACTACATCGCTTCCCAAACTATTCCACTTCTTGACTACTCTGTGGCTGAAGAAATACTTCCTAACATCCCTGTGATTCGTCTGAGTCTTCAACTTCCAACTGTGTCCCCTTTTTGCTGTGGCTCAATCTCTGGGAAAATTCTATCTCTGCCCCCCTTGTCAATTCCTCTCATATTTTATGTCGTTGTCATGTCCTCTCTACTCTCCCGTCTTCCGTTAAAGGAAATCGTCAGGTCGATTTCCTTTAACTTCTCGTAGGACATACCCCTTAGCTCTGGGACTATTCTTGATGCAAACATTAGCACTTTTCTGTAGTTTCTTTACGTGCTTGGCTAGGTTTTGGGGGTTTCCCGACTGGTGCCGCATACTCCAGTATGGGCCTAACGTACACGGTGTACAGGGTCCTGAACGATTCCTTATTAAGATGTCGGAATGCTGTTCTTAGGGTTGCTAGGCCCCATATGCTGCAGCAGTTTTTTTGTTGATATGCGCCTCAGGAGATGTGCCTGGTGTTTTTACTCACCGTAAGATTTTTTCCCTTGAGTGAGGTTTGTAGTCTCTGGCCCCCTAGACTGTACTCCGTCTGCGGTCTTCTTTGTCCTTCCCCAATCATCATGACTTTGCACTTGGGCGGGTGAACCCAGGAGCCAATTGCTGACCAGACCTGCAGCCTGTCGAGATCCCTTTGTACTTCTGCCTGGTCCTCCTCCGATTGAATTCTTCTCATCAACTTCACATTATCTGCAAACAGGAACACTTGGGATTCTATTACTTCCGTCATGGGCGTTTACAAATACCAAAACAGCACTGGTCCTAGACTGACCCATGTGGAACCCCACCGTCACAGGCGCCCACTCTAAAACCTCGCCACCTACCATGGGCTCGCTGCTGTCTTCTGACAGGTATTCCCTGATCCATTGTAGTGCCTTGTTATCCCTGCCTAGTCCTCCAATTTTGCACTAATCTCTTGTGTGGAACTGTGTCAAACGCCTTCTTACAGTCCAAAAAATGCAGTGTACCCACCCCTCTCTCTCTTGTCTTACTGCCGTCCCTGAAACCATGTTGGCTGTTGTTGATGAGCTCAGTCCCTCTAGGTGTTCCACCACTCTTCTCCTGAAAAGCTTCTCTATACTTTGCATACTATACATGTCAGTGACACTGGTCTGTATTTTTAGAGCTTCATGTCTGTCTCCTTTTTAAAAACTGTAACTACATTTGCTGTCTTCCATACCTCAGGTAATCTCCCTGTTTCAATAGAAGTGTTGAATGTTTTTTAGGGGTACCTTAGGGACCTCTGCTCCCTCTCTCAGGACCCAAGGGGAGATGCTATCTGGCTCCATCGCCTTTGAGGTAGCTAGCTCACTCAGCAGTGTCTTCACTTCTTCCTCGGTTGTATGTACTGTGTCCAACACATGGTGTGCCCCACCTCTCCGTCTTTCTGGAGCCCTTCTGTCTCCTCTGTGAACATTTCTTTGAACCTTATGTTGAGTTCCTCACATACTTCACGGTCGTTTCTTGTTGTCTCTCCTCCTTCCTTCCTTAGCCTGATTACCTGATCCATGACTGTTGTTTTCCTCCGATGTGGCTGTATAACAGCTTCGGGTCAGATTTGGCTTTCGCTGCTATGTCGTTTTCATATTATCGTTGGACCTCCCTTCTCACCTGTGCATATTCATTTCTGGCTCTGCGACTGCTCTCCTTAATCTCCTGGATCCTTTGCCTTCTGTACTTCTTCTATTCCCTAGCACACTTGGATTTTGCCTCCCTGCTCCTTTGGGTGAACCATGGGCTCATCCTGGCTTTTTCATTATTCTTGTTACCCTTGGTACAAACCTCTCCTCAGCTTCCTGCATAATGTTGTTACATATTCCATCATCTCATTTAATGACTTCCTGCCAGTTGCCTGTCCTACCGAACCCGTTCAGGAAGTTCCTCATTCCCACGTAGTCCCCTTTGTTGTAGTTTTGGCTTCATTCGCCTGGCCCTTCCTGCTTTCCCCTCCACTTGTAACTCTACTGTGTATTCGAAGCTTAAAACACATGATCGCTGGCTTCAAGGAGTTTTTTCTTATGTGATGTCCTCAATATCTGCTCTACTCAAGGTGAATACTAGGTCCAGTCTCTCTGGTTTATCCTCTCCTCTGTCTCTCTGATAGTGTCCCTTACGTGTTGGTACATGAAGTTTTCTAGTACCACCCTATCATCTTAGCCCTCCACGTTTCTTGGCCCCCATGCGGCTCCTAGTTCTCCCAATCGATTTCCTTGTGGTTGAAGTCACCCATGATCAGTAGCTTTGCTCAGCTCGCATGAGCCCTTCTGGTCACTTCAGCTAGTGTGTCAACCATCACTCTATTACTCTCATCATACTCTTGCCTTGGCCTTCCTACTGTTCTGTGGTGGGTTATACATCACTGCAATTACCACCTTGGGACCTCGAGACTGAAGCGTTCCCACAATGTAATCTCTTGCTTCTCCACTGTCTCCTCTAGCTCATCAAAATTCCAACGGTTTTGGATCATCAGTGCACTCCTCCACCTCCCTGTTCCCTCTATCTTTCCTCAGGATCTGATACCCCATTGGAAAGATGACATTGTTATCTCTGTGAGCTTGGTTTCTGTGAGAGCTATGATGTCTGGTGATGCCTCTTTGACTCTTTCGTGCCACTCCTCCAAATTATTTGTTATTCCATCAGCATTTGTGTACCATACCTTCAGTTTCCTCTCCAACACTGTGTTTTGGGGGGTCTGTGAGGGTGGGGGACCTGGTAGTGTACTATGGGATTCTATAGCTGAGAGCTGGGTGGGAGCTGTGAGTGTGGATTGTAGTTTGTGTTGGGATTGCGTGATTGGCTGTGGGGTTCTGGGAATGGTTCTATGTGTGCTTGCTCCTGTTTATCTGCCCTGCTCTGGTTGTCCTCTGCTGATTCTGTCCTTGTCTCTCTTCCTAGCTACTTTCGCTTATGTGTCCTCTCCCACAGCTGCTGTCGTTATGTTTGCGTTCTGGCTCTGTCTAGGAACATCCTCTTGCATTCTGCTGAGTACTTCAATCGTGGTTTCTCTTGGAGGATCCTATTCTGCATTGTTTCTGTCTTGAAAATCAGCTTGATCGGTAGTTTTCTCCCCTTCAAGTACCCTTCTCTGAAAATTTGCAATCTCAGACATGTCCTCTTCACCTATTTCTGTGATGATAGTCTCAATCTTCTTTCTGCTTTCCCATCTTTCAGTGTGTGTCATTCCCTCACTCTCCTGAAGCCCATGAATAAACACGACTTTGCCCTCTCTCCTCCATTGCCTTTCCCTCTGTGACTCTGGTTCCTGTCTGTACATGGCCATTTTCTCCCTTGTTTTTTCCTGTAGCTCTTGGTAGCATGGTCATGCCTCTGCATTTGGCCCATCATCCTCTCCACCTGCACGCAGCTGCCCTCCCCCTTCACTCTTTGGCCCTGCTTGGTAGGATGATACGGCCTTAGTGTAAGCTATATCTCCTTCCTTCCTGTTAAACTTCCAGCTTCATATGCTGTGTCTTCTCTGGTCAATGCTCCTGTAACTTGCTTCAGCTGTTTACCTCATCTTCTAGGTCCCTTATCCTGGCTACTGCAGTTTTGACTTGTGACTCCCAATTCTTCTTCTCTTCCTCCAACGTCTTTTTCAATTTCACAGAAAGCTCTGTCTCCATTTTTGCAGAAAGCTCTCCTAGTTTTCTCTCCCACACTTGTTTTTTTTTTACACTGCTCCTCCATCCACTTCCTACCAGGACCATTCTCCTCTGCTCCCTGGAATCCTTCGAGTCCCCCTCTGACCCACCATTTTTTTTTTCTTTTTTTTTTTTTTTTTTATGGGAGGAGAAACGAGAGAGGAGAGAGAGAGAAGGGAAACGTAGGGAGAGAGAGAGAGGGGAGAGAGTGGGAAGGGGAGAGTGGAGAGAGAGGAGAGGGAGAGAGGGAAGGGAGAAATGGGAGAGAGGGGGAGAGAGAGAAGGGAATAGAGGTAGGGAGGGGAGAATGGGGAGAGGGGAGAGAGAGAAAGAGGGGAATAGAGGTAAGGGAGGGGAGAAGGGGAGAGGGGAATAGAGTAGGGAGGGGGAGAGAGGGAGAAGGGGAGAGAGAGAGAGAGGGGAGACAGAGAGGGGAGAGAGAGAGAGAGAGAGAGAGAGAGAAGAGAAGAGAGAGCGAAGAGAGAGAGAGAGAGAGAGAGAGAGAGAGAGAGGTACAGAAGGGGAAAGAGGGGAAAATGGGAGATAGTGGGAAAGAGAGAGGAGAGTGAGAGGGCGTGTTTGTGTGTGTGTTGTGTGTTGGTGTGTGTGTGTGTGTTTGTGTGTGTGTGTGTGTTGGTGTGTGTGTGTGTTGGCGTGTGTGTGTGTCTAGGTAAACATGATGTGTAGTTGGTGAATGTGATCTTTGTGTGTGTTCTGGAGAGATGTGTATAAAATGTGAATTGTTGTGAACATTATGAGTAAAAAAATTTTTCTTGTATTAGCAAAAAGTTGTGAATTATGAGGTGTTGGTTGATTTGTACAGCATTGTGCAATAGTGTGCAATAGTGTGCAACAGTGTGCAATAGTGGTGCAATAGTGTGCAACAGTGTGCAACAGTGTGCAACAGTGTGCAATAGTGTGCAACAGTGTGCAACAGTGTGCAATAGTGTGCAAGAGTGTGCAATAGTGTGCAACAGTGTGCAACAGTGTGCAATAGTGTGCAACAGTGTGCAACAGTGTGCAATAGTGTGCAATAGTGTGCAACAGTGTGCAATAGTGTGCAACAGTGTGCAATAGTGTGCAACAGTGTGCAACAGTGTGTGCAATAGTGTGCAATCGTGTGCAACAGTGTGCAATAGTGTGCAACAGTGTGCAACAGTGTGCAATAGTGTGCAACAGTGTGCAACAGTGTGCAATAGTGTGCAACAGTGTGCAACAGTGTGCAACAGTGTGCATAGTGTGCAACAGTGTGCAACAGTGTGCAATAGTGTGCAATAGTGTGCAATAGTGTGCAACAGTGTGCAACAGTGTGCAACAGTGTCAACAGTGTGCAACAGTGTGCAACAGTGTGCATAGTGTGCAATATGACATGTAATAAGAGTTGGTAATGTAGTGGGTTATGAGTGAGGTGCTGGGCGATGGAGAGGGTGTGATCTTGATCCAAGGAGATGGTGGGTAATCTTGATCCGAGGAGGTGATGCAAGGATTTTGGTTAAATGGAAGTGGATGGTGGGAGGTGTGGGTGAGATGGAGAGGGAGGTCTTGATCCGAGGAGTTGGAGGTTATAAATATGAAAATGTAACGAAAATGTGTATTAGTGTTAAGTAGCATTTTAGTTCATTCAAGTTAATAAGAGGTTTTTAGTTCATTTATGTTTGCTAGACATGATTATATCTTGTTGACCTGTGTTTACTTGTGACGTCATGGCTGGTTATCACGTGACATCGCACGCCCCTGTGTTTACTTGTGGTGTACGTCATGGCTGGTTATCACGTGACATCGCACGCACCTGTGTTTACTTGTGGTGACGTCATGGCTGGTTATCACGTGACATCACACCCCACCTGTGTTTACTTGTGGTGACGTCATGGCTGGTTATCACGTGACATCGCACGCCACCTGTGTTTACTTGTGGTGACGTCATGGCTGGTTATCACGTGACAAACGCACGCCAAACCCGTGTTTACTTGTGGTGACGTCATGGCTGGTTATCATGTGACATCGCACGCCACTGTGTTTTACTTGTGGTGACGTCATGGCTGGTTTCACGTGACATCACACCCCACCTGTGTTTACTTTGGTGACGTCATGGCCCGGTTATCACGTGACATGACGCCACCCGTGTTTACTTGGGTGACGTCAGGGGTTATCACGTGACATCCACCCACCCTTTTTTACTTTGGTGACTCAGGTGGTTATCACGTGACTCCACCCACCTGTTTTTTACTTGT
>NW_026476066.1:0-20086 GCF_026875155.1 Cherax quadricarinatus
AGTTATTTCGAAAAATTTAATTTTCCATCGTAATTCTGATAAAAAAGTTTGAAAATTCATGAATTTTAACTAAAAAATCAGATTTGTGTGATAAGTGTTCTAAATGCCCCAAATCGTCGAAACATGCAGTAAAACATAATTTTACTATATTTTTCAATTTTTTCAATGCTTCTGTTATTTTTGAAAAATATATGAAATATTCAAAAATTATTTCTGAATTTCATCGAAATATTATGGGCTTTTTGAAAAATATGTATTATACTTTAAAATGTTCAAAATGCTCGATAATTTCAATTCCATCAGTAATTTCGATAAAAAAATTTGAAAATCGATGAAATTTACCTAAAAAGTTAGGTTTGTCTGAAAAGTGTTCTAAATGCTCTAAATCGTCAAAACATGCAGTAAAACATCATTTTACCATATTTCTCGATTTTTTCAATGCTTCAATTATTTTTAAAAAATATATACTTAAGGAATTGAAAATTTCAAGCATTTCTCAACATTTTACAGTATATTACATGTTTTTCAAAAAGCCCATAAGTTTTCAATAAAATTCTGAAATAATTTTGAATATTTCATATATTTTTTTAAAAATACATGAAACATTGAAAAAATCGAAAAATATTGTAAAATGATGTTTAACTGCATATTTCGACGATTTGGAGCATTTAGAACACTTTAGAGACAAACCTGATTTTTTAGCTTAATTCATGGATTTTCATTCTCTTTTACCAGAATCACTGCTGGAATCGAATTTTAGGCCGAAAGTAACTTAAATATGACATTTTAGTGTAGTATTGTGTCAATACATATTTCAAGTGTGAAAATCCATGTATTTTAGCTGAAATGTAAGGTTTGTTTAAAAAGTGTTCTAAATGCTCCAAATCGTCGAAATATGCAGTAAAACATCATTTTACAATATTTTTAGATTTTTTCAATGCTTGTGTTACTTTTAGAAAATATATGAAATATTCAAAACTGTTTCTGAATTTCTTCGAAATTTTAGGGGCTTTTTGAAAGACATATAATATACATAAAATGTTGAAAATGCTCGAAAATTTCAATTCAATCAGTATATATTTCTTTAAAATACCTGAAGCATTGAAAAAATTGAAAAATATGGTAAAATGATGTTTTACTGCATATTTCGACGATTTGGAGAATTTAGAGCACTTTTCAAACAAACCTTACTTTCTAGCTAAAATACATGGATCTTCACACTTGAAATATGTATTGACACAATACTACACAAAAATGTCATATTTAAGTTACTTTCAGCATAAAATTCAATTCCATCAGTAATTCTGATAAAAAAAGTTTGAAAATCCATGAATTATAGCTAAAAAATAAGGTTTGTCTGAAAAGTGTTCTAAATGCTCCAGATCGTCGAAATATGCAGTAAAACATCATTTCACCATATTTTTCGATTATTTCAATACTTCAGGAATTTTTAAAAAATATATGAAATATTCAAAATTATTTCTGAATTTCATCAAAATTTTATGGGCTTTTTGAAAAATATGTAATATACTTTAAAATGTTGAAAATGCTCGAAAATTTAAATTCCATCAGTAATTCTGGTAAAAAAGTTTGAAAATCCATGAATTTTAACTAAAAAAACAGATGTCTGAAAAGTGTTCTAAATGCTCTAAATCGTCGAAATATGCAGTAAAACATCATTTTACCATATTTCTCGATTTTTTCAATGCTTCGCTTTTTTAAAAAAATATGTACTTAAGGAATTGAAAATTTCAAGCAATTCTAAACATTTTACAGTATATTACATATTTTTCAAAAAGCCCATAAAATTTCCATGAAATTGAGAAATAATTTTGAATATTTCATATGTTTTTTAAAAAAATACATGAAGCATTAAAAAATAGAAAAACGTGGTAAAATTATGTTTTTCTGCATATTTCAACGATTTGGAGCATTTAGAACACTTTACAGACAAACCTGAATTTTTACCTAAAATTCATGGATTTTCAGACTTTTTTATCAGAATTACTACTGGAATTGAATTTTAGGCTGAAAGTAACATAAATATGACATTTTAATTTAGCATTGTCTCAATACATATTTCAAGTGTGAAAATCCATGTATTTTAGCTAAAATGTAAGGTTTTTTGAAAAGTGTTCTAAATGATCCAAATCATCGAAATAAGCAGTAAAACATCATTTTACAATATTTACGATTTTTTCAATGCTTCACGTATTTTTAAAAAATATATGAAATATTCAAAATTATTTCTGAATTTCATCGAAATTTTACGGGCTTTTCGAAAAATATGTAATATACTTTAAAATGTTGAAAATTCTCGAAAATTTCAATTCCATTAGTAATTCCGATAAAAAAGTTTGAAAATCCATGAATTTTAGCTGAAAAATCAGGTTTGTCTTAAAAGTGTTCTAAATCCTCCAAGTTGTCGAAATATGCAGTAAAACATCATTTTACCATATTTTTCGATTTTTTCAATACTTCAGGTATTTTTAGAAAAATATATACTGATTGAATTGAAATTTTCGAGCATTTTTCAACATTTTAAAGTATATTACATATTTTTCAACAAACCTATTAAATTTCGATGAAATTCAGAAATAATTTTGAATAATTCGTAAATTTTTTAAAAATAACTTAAGCCTTCAAAAAAATTGAAGAATTTGGTAAAAATTATGTCATATTTTTCGATTTTTTCAATATTTCAGGTATTTTTAAAAAATATATGAAATATTCAAAATTATTTCTGAATTTCATCGAAATTTTATGGGCTTTTTGAAAAATATGTAATATACTTTAAAATGTTGAAAATGCTCGAAAATTTAAATTCCATCAGTAATTCTGGTAAAAAAGTTTGAAAATCCATGAATTTTAACTAAAAAAACAGATATGTCTGAAAAGTGTTCTAAATGCTCTAAATCGTCGAAATATGCAGTAAAACATCATTTTACCATATTTCTCGATTTTTTCAATGCTTCGCTTATTTTTAAAAAAATATGTACTTAAGGAATTGAAAATTTCAAGCAATTCTAAACATTTTACAGTATATTACATATTTTTCAAAAAGCCCATAAAATTTCCATGAAATTCAGAAATAATTTTGAATATTTCATATGTTTTTTAAAAAAATACATGAAGCATTAAAAAATAGAAAAACGTGGTAAAATTATGTTTTTCTGCATATTTCAACGATTTGGAGCATTTAGAACACTTTACAGACAAACCTGATTTTTTACCTAAAATTCATGGATTTTCAGACTTTTTTATCAGAATTACTACTGGAATTGAATTTTAGGCTGAAAGTAACATAAATATGACATTTTAGTTTAGTATTGTCTCAATACATATTTCAAGTGTGAAAATCCATGTATTTTAGCTAAAATGTAAGGTTTTTTGAAAAGTGTTCTAAATGATCCAAATCATCGAAATAAGCAGTAAAACATCATTTTACAATATTTACGATTTTTTCAATGCTTCACGT
This sequence comes from Cherax quadricarinatus, assembly GCF_026875155.1. NCBI lineage: Eukaryota > Metazoa > Arthropoda > Malacostraca > Decapoda > Parastacidae > Cherax > Cherax quadricarinatus. Next base: position 3,479 of record NW_026476066.1, read on the forward strand.
ATTTTTAAAAAATATATGAAATATTCAAAATTATTTCTGAATTTCATCGAAATTTTACGGGCTTTTTGAAAAATATGTAATATACTTTAAAATGTTGAAAATTCTCGAAAATTTCAATTCCATTAGTAATTCCGATAAAAAAGTTTGAAAATCCATGAATTTTAGCTGAAAAATCAGGTTTGTCTTAAAAGTGTTCTAAATCCTCCAAGTTGTCGAAATATGCAGTAAAACATCATTTTACCATATTTTTCGATTTTTTCAATACTTCAGGTATTTTTAGAAAAATATATACTGATTGAATTGAAATTTTCGAGCATTTTTCAACATTTTAAAGTATATTACATATTTTTCAACAAACCTATTAAATTTCGATGAAATTCAGAAATAATTTTGAATAATTCGTAAATTTTTTAAAAATAACTTAAGCCTTCAAAAAAATTGAAGAATTTGGTAAAAATTATGTTTTACTGCATATTTCGACGATTTGGAGCATTTAGAGCACTTTTCAAACAAACCTTACTTTTTAGCTAAAATGTATGGATTTTCGCACTTGAAATATGTATTGACACAATACTACATTAAATGTCTTATTTAAGTTACTTTCAGCATAAAATTCAATTCCATCAGTAATTCTGATAAAAAAAGTTTGAAAATCCATGAATTTTTGCTAAAAAATCAGGTTTGTTTGAAAAGTGTTCTAAATGCTCTAAATCGTCGAAATATGCAGTAAAACATCATTTTTCCAATATTTTTCGATTTTTTCAATGCTTCAGTTATTTTTAAAAAAAATATACTGATGTAATTGAAATTTTTGAGCATTTTTCGAGATTTTAAAGTACATTACACATTTTCCAAGAAGCCCATAAAATTCCGATGAAATTCACAAATAATTTTGAATGTCTCATATATTTTTAAAAAATACCAGAAGCATTGAAAAAAGTCGAAAAATATGGTAAAATGATGTTTTACTGCATATTTCGACGATTTGGAGCATTTAGAGCACTTTTCAAACAAACGTTACTTTTTTAGCTAAAATACATTGATTTTCACACTTGAAATATGTATTGACACAATGCTACACTAAAATGTCTTATTTAAGTTACTTTCAGCATAAAATTCAATTCTATCAGTAATTCTGTTAAAAAAGTTTAAAAATCCATGAATTTTAGCTAAAAAATAAGGTTTGTCTGAAAAATATTCTAAATGCTCCAAATCGTCGTAAATATGCAGTAAAATATCATTTTACCATATTTTTCGATTTTTTCAATGCTTCAGGCATTTTTAAAAAAATCATGAAAAATTCAAAATTATTTCTGAATTTCATCGAAATTTTATGGGTTTTTCGAAAAATATGTAATATACTTTAAAATGTTGAAAATGCTCGAAAATTTCAATTCCATCAGTAATTCTGGTAAAAATGTTTGAAAATCCATGAATTTTAAGTAAAACAAAAGATATGTCTGAAAAGTGTGCTAAATGCTCTAAATCGTCATCCTTTTACCATATTTCTGGATCTTTTCAATGCTTCAGGTATTTTTAAAAAACATGTACTGATGGAATTGAAATTTTCGAGCATTTTTCAGCATTTTCAGCATTTTGAAAAATGTTCTAAATGCTCCAGATCGTCGAAATATGCAATAAAACATAATTTTACCATATTTAACGATTTTTTTAATGCCTAACGTATTTTTAAAAAAAATATATGAAATATTCAAAATTATTTCTGAATTTCATCGAAATTTTATTGGCTTTTCGAAAAATATGTAATATACTTTAAATTGTTGAAAATGCTCGTGAATTTCAATTCCATCAGTAATTTCGATAAAAAAGTTTGAAAATCCATGAATTTTAGCTCAAAAATCAGGTTTGTCTGAAAAGTGTTCTAAATGCTCCAAATCGTCGAAATATGCAGTAAAACATCATTTTGCCATATTTTTCGATTTTTTCAATGCTTCAGGTATTTTTAAAAATGCATATACTAATTGAATTGAAATTTTCGAGCATTTCTCAACATTTTAAAGAATATTACATATTTTTCAACAAACCTATTAAATTTCGATGAAATTCAGAAATAATTTTGAATAATTCGTATATTTTTTAAAAATAACTTAAGCATTCAAAAAAATCGAAAAATTTGGTAAAATGATGTTTTACTGCATATTTCGACGATTTGGAACATTTAGAGCACTTTTCAAACAAACCTTACTTTTTAGCTAAAATGTATGGATTTTCGCACTTGAAATATGTATTGACACAATACTACATTAAATGTCTTATTTAAGTTACTTTCAGAATAAAATTCAATTCCATCAGTAATTCTGATAAAAAAGTTTGAAAATTCATGAATTTTAGCTAAAAAATCAGGTTTGTCTGAAAAGTGTTCTAAATGCTCCAAATCGTCGAAATATGTAGTAAAACATCATTTCACCATATTTTTCGATTTTTTCAATGCTTCAGGTATTTTTAAAAAATATATGAAATATTCAAAATTATTTCTGTATTTCATCGAAATTTTATGGGCTTTTTGAAAAATATGTAATATACTTTAAAATGTTGAAAATGCTCGATAATTTCAATTCCATCAGTAATTTTGATAAAAAAGTTTGAAAATCCATGAATTTTAGCAAAAAAAATCAGATTCTCTGAAAAGTGTTCTAAGTGCTCAAAATCGCCTAAATATGCAGTAAAACATCATTTTACAATATTTCTTGATCTTCTCAATGCTTCAGGTATTTTTAAAAAATATATACTGATATAATTTAAATTTTCGAGCATTTTTCAGCATTTTAAAGTATATTACGTATTTTCCAAAAAGCCCATGAAATTTCAATGAAATTCACAAATAATTCTGAATGTCTCATATAGTTTTTAAAAATACCTGAAGCATTGAAAAAAAATGAAAAATATGGTAAAATGATGTTTTACTGCATATTTCGACGATTTGGAGCATTTAGAGTACTTTTCAAACAAACCTTACTTTTTAGCTAAAATACATGGATTTTCACACTTGAAATATGCATTGACACAATACTACACAAAAATGTCATATTTAGGTTACTTTCAGCATAAAATTCAATTCCATCAGTAATTCTGATAAAAAAGTTTGAAAATTCATGAATTTTAACTAAAAAATCAGATTTGTGTGATAAGTGTTCTAAATGCCCCAAATGGTCGAAACATGCAGTAAAACATAATTTTACTATATTTTTCAATTTTTTCAATGCTTCTGTTATTTTTGAAAAATATATGAAATATTCAAAAATTATTTCTGAATTTCATCGAAATATTATGGGCTTTTTGAAAAATATGTATTATACTTTAATGTTAAAATGCTCGATATTTTCAATTACCATCATAATTTCGATAAAAAAATTTAAATCGATGAAATTTAACCTAAAAAGTCAGTTTGTCGAAAGTTTCTAAAATGCGCTACTCGTCAAAACATGCAGTAAAACATCATTTTAACCAAATTTCTCGATTTTTTCAATGCTTTTCAATTATATTTAAAAAAATATATACTTAAGGAATTGAAAATTTCAAGCATTTCTCAACATTTTACAGTATATTACATGTTTTTCAAAAAGCCCATAAGTTTTCAATAAAATTCTGAAATAATTTTGAATATTTTCATATATTTTTTGAAAAACATGAACATTGAAAAATCGAAAATATTGTAAAATGATGTTTAACTGCATATTTTCGACGAATTGGAGCATTTAGAACACTTTAAACAAACCTGATTTTTTAAGCTTAATTCATGGATTTTTCATTCATCTTTACCAGAATCACTGCTGGAATCGAATTTTAGGCCGAAAGTTACTTAAAAATGACATTTAGTTGTAGTTATTTTGTTCAATACATAATTCGAGTGAGAAAATCCATGTATTTTAGCTGAAATGTAAGGTTGTTTGAAAAGTGTTCTAAATGCTCCAAATCGTCGAAATATGCATAAAACATCATTTTTACAATATTTTTGATTTTTCAATGCTTGTGTTACTTTTAGAAAATATATGAAATATTCCAAAAATGTTCTGAATTTCTTTGAAATTTTAGGGGCTTTTTGAAAGAACATAATAATATACATAAAATGTTTGAAAAGCTCGAAAATTCAATCAAATCAGTATATATTTCTTTAAAATACCTGAAGCATTGAAAAATTGAAAAATATGGTAAAATGATGTTTTACTGCATATTTCGACGATTTGGAGAATTTAGAGCACTTTTCAAACAAACCTTACTTTCTAGCTAAAATACATGGATCTTCACACTTGAAATATGTATTGACACAATACTACACAAAAATGTCATATTTAAGTTACTTTCAGCATAAAATTCAATTCCATCAGTAATTCTGATAAAAAAAGTTTGAAAATCCATGAATTATAGCTAAAAAATAAGGTTTGTCTGAAAAGTGTTCTAAATGCTCCAGATCGTCGAAATATGCAGTAAAACATCATTTCACCATATTTTTCGATTATTTCAATGCTTAGGGATTTTTTAAAAAAATATGAAATACAAAATTATTTCTTTTTTTCATCGAAATTTTATGGGCTTTTTGAAAAAATGTAAAAACTTTAAAATTTGAAAATGCTCGGAAAATTTAAACCATCAGTAATTTTTATAAAAAAGTTTGAAAATCCCTTTAATTTTGCCCAAAAAAAAGGTTTCTGAAAAAATGTTCTAAATGTCAAATCGCCAAATATGCAGTAAAACATCATTTTCATATTTTTCTTTTTTTCAATGCTTCAGGTTTTTTAAAAAATATACTAAATTAATAAATTTTGGGGTTTTTCTCCCTTTTAAAGAAAATTACTATTTTTTTAAAAAACCCATAAAATTTTATGAAATTCAAAATAATTTTGAATTTTCTTATTTTTTAAAATAACTTTAAACATTTAAAAAAAAAGAAAAAAAATTTTGGTAAAATGATGTTTTACTGCAATATTTCGACGTTTGGACATTTAGAGACTTTTCAAAAAAACCTTACTTTTTAGCTAAAATTTAAAGGATTTTCCACTTTAAAATTTATTGACACAATACTACAAAATGTCTTTTTTAAATTACTTTCAGCATAAAAATTTAAATTTCCCCAGTAATTTTGTAAAAAAAGTTTGAAAATTTATGAATTTTTCTAAAAAAAAAAGGTTTTTTTGAAAAGTTTCTAAATGCCCCCAAAAAATTTGAAAAGATAAAAATTTTTTACAATTTTTTTATTTTTTTATGCTTTGGTATTTTTAAAAAATATATGAAAAATTAAAAAAATTTTTTCTGATTTCTCGAAAATTTTTTGGGGTTTTTTAAAAATATTTTATATACTTTTAAAAAGTTAAAAAGCTCGATAATTTCAATTCCACAGTAATTTGTAAAAAAATTTGAAATCCATAATTTTACAAAAAAAAAAGTTTCTGAAAATGTTTTTAAATCTCAAAAAACCCAAAAGCATAAAAAAAATCATTTTACAAATTTCTGATTTTCCCAAAGCTTCAATTTTTTAAAAAATTTTTACTTATAAAATTAAAAATTTCAGTTTTTTTACATTTTTAAATTATTACATTTTTCCAAAAAGCCTAATTTCAATAAATTTAAAAAAATTTGAATTTCTATATTTTTTTTTAAAAAACTGAACATTGAAAAAAAAAGAAAATATGGTAAAATGAGTTTTAAAATGTATTTCGACGTTTGGAGATTTAGAACTTTTTTAAACAAAATTATTTTTAGCTAAAAAAAAAGGGTTTTTTTCCCTTAAAATGCTTTGAACAATACTAAAAAATTATAAATTTTTATTAGTAAATTTCAATTATCAAATTCGAAAAAATTGAAAAAAACCTGATTTTAACTAAAAAAAGGTTTTTGAAAGTGTTCTAAATGCCCCAAATCGTCGAAAAAGCGTAAAACTAAAATTTTTCATATTTTAATTTTTTTAATGCTTTGTTTTTTTTTGAAAAAAAATTTTAAATATTCAAAAATTTTTCTAAAATTTCTAAATTTTGGGCTTTTTGAAAAATATAATTTTACTTTTAAATTTAAAAAGCTCAAAATTTCAATTCCATCAGTAATTTTTTAAAAAAATTGAAAATGAAAATAAAAATTTACCTTTAAAAAGTTTTTGGTTTTCCCAAAATTTCTAAAAAGCTCTAAATGTTTTAAAACACAAAAAAATCATTTTTACCATATTCTCATTTTTTAATCTTAAATTTTTTTTAAAAATTTATACTTAAGGTTGAAAAATTTTTAAGCATTTCTCAAAAAATTTACATATTTTTTGTTTTCAAAAACCCAAATTTTTAAAAAATTTGAAAATAAATTTGAATTTTAAAATTTTTTTTTAAAAATACATAAAATGGAAAAATCGAAAAAAATATTGTAAAAAAGTTTAAAACGATTTTCAAAAAGATTTGGAGATTTAAACCTTAAGACAAATGATTTTTTACTTTTTCTGATTTTTATTTTTTTAAAAATTTGCTGGAATGAAAAATTTTTTGGCCAAATAACTTAAATTACTTTTTTAGTTTTTAATAAATTTGATTTTTAAAAACCATGTATTTTAGCTTAAATGAAGGGGTTTTTTAAAAGTTTCTAAATTTCCCCCAACGTTGGGTTTTTGCATTTTAAAACATCATTTTTTCAATTTTTTTGATTTTTTCAATCTTGGTTTTTTTAGAAAATATATAAATTTCAAAACTTTTCTGAATTTTTTGAAATTTTAGGTTTTTGAAAGAATATAAATTTTATAAAAGTTAAAAAATTCAAATTTCAAATTCAATCAGTATTTTTTTTGAAATATAAATTAAAAAATTGAAAAAATATGGTAAAAAAATGTTTTACTAATTTGAATTTTGGGGAAAATTTAACATTTTCAAAAAAAAACCTTATTTTAGCTAAAAAAAACAGGTTTTCAAAATTAAATTTATTGCAAATAATAAAAAAATTTTCATTTTTTTTTTTTCAATAAAATTTTTAATATTTTTGAAAAATTTTCAAATTTAACTAAAAAAAATTTTTTTGAAAAATTTCTAAAATTGTAAAAAATTTAGTAAAAAAAAATTCCAAAAAAATTTGAAAAAAAAAAAAAAAAATTTTTCCAAAATTTTTTTTTAAAAAAATTACAAAATTTAGGGTTTTTTTGTATTAATTATTTAAATTTATTTCCTGGGGGTTAAAATTTTTAGAATTTTTTAAAAAAATTGAAAATTGAATTTTTAAAAAAAGGTTTTTAAAACTAAAAGAAATCTTGAAAATGAGCTCATTTTCAAATTTCATTTTTTCAACTTAAAAAAATATTAAAAAAATTTTAAAATTTAACATTTTAATTTTAAAAAATTTTTAAATTTTTCCCCAAAACCAAAACCAAAAAAAAAATTTTTTAAAACAATTTTTTAAAAAAATCAGAAACTTTAAAAAAAAAAAAGGGGAAAATTTTTTTTTTTTTGTTTGAGATTTAAAAAAATTTTAAAAAATGTTTTTACAAAAAATATTTAAACTTTTTTACAAATACAAAAATGATTTTAGGCCGAAATTCTTCTTTTTTTTTTTATTAAAAAACCCTTTTTTTTAAAAATTGTTTTTTGAAAAAACAAAATTCCAAATTTTGAAAAACAGAAAACCTTTTTCAATATTTTTAATTTTTAATGGGTTGGTTTTTTAAAAAAAATTGAAAAAAAAATTTTTTTGAATTTTTCCGAAATTTTTTTGGTTTTTTGAAAAATTTAAAAGTGAAAATTCCGAAAAAATTCCAAAAGTAATTCCCGGTAAAAATTGAAAACCCTAATTTGGGAAAAAACCAAAATTTTCAAAATTTCAATTTTTTCAAATCGAAAAACTTTCCCTATATTTTTTTTTTTTTTTTAAAAAAATTTTGAGAAGAAATTTTTGGGGGGCTTTTTCCCCTTTTTTAAAATTTCTTTCAACTAAAATTTAGAAAAAAAAAAATTTTAAAAATTTAAATTTTTTAATTAAGCTTTTAAAAAAAAGGGGTTTTTTGGGGAAATTTAAATTTTAGGGTTTTGAAAAATGGGTTTTAAAAAAACATTCACTTTTTTTCCCCTTTTTTTATACCAAAATTTTATTAAAGAAATTTAAATATTTTTTTTTTTCAAAAAAAAGGGGAAAAAAAAAGAATAATTTTAAAGTTAAAAATCCAAAAAATTTTTAAATTCAAAAAATTTGAAAAATCATAAAAAAAATACCCCAAATTTAAAAATTTGTTTAAAAAGCTCAAAATCCGAAATAAGCCTAAACAAACATTTTTTAAATATTTTTCGAAAATTTTTCAATTTTTCCTTATTTTTTAAAAAAAAAAAAAAATTTTAAAATTTAAAATTTTTAAAAATTTTTTAATATATAAAAAATTTTTTTCAAAGCCCAAACCGAAAGAGAAAAAAAATTTTATACAAAAAAAAAAATATGAAAAAATAAAAAACTTAAAATTTTGGTTTTTAAAAATTTCCCCAAAAACCCCCCAAAAAAAAACTAAACCAAAAAAAAAAAAGCCCAAAATTTTTTTTAAAATCCAAACCCAAAAACTAAAACAAAAAATTTTTTTAAACTACCCGTTTTTAAAAAACCCATTTAAAAATTTAATTTTTTTAAATTTTTAAACCCCAAACCCCTAAATCAAAAATCCTTTCAAATTTCAAATTTTTTTCAACATTTTTAAAAAAAAAAAAAGAAAAAATTCAAAAATTTATTTTTGAATTTCAAAAAAAAATTTTTTTGGTTTTCGAAAAAGAAAAAACTTTAAAAAAAAATTAAAAACTCGAAAAATTCAAATTCATATAAATTCTGTAAAAAAAATTTAAAATCCCTGAATTTTAATAAAAAAAGTTTGTTTAAAAATGTCTAAATCCCCCGGGAAAAAACGTCATTTTTCCCAAATTTTCTTTTTTTAATCTTCGGTATTTTTAAAAAAATTATATTAAAATAATTTTGAATTTTTTCAAACTTTTAAAAATTTTAATAAATTTTCAAAACAAAAACCCCTTAATTTCATAAAAAATTTAAAAATTTTTTTTAATTTTAAAATTTTTTACTTTAAAAAACAAAAAAATTTTTAAATTTTTCGAAATTTTTTTTTTTAAAAAAAATTAAAGGAAAATTTTTTTCCAATTCCACATTTTATAAAAATTTAAAACCCCAAAATTTTATAAAATTTTGGTTTTTGAAATTTTTAATTTTTAAAAAACTAAAATTTAAAAATCGAAAAATTTTTATTTCAATCTTTAATTTTTTTAAAAAATTAAAAATGAAAATTTTTGCTTTAAAAACATTTTTGTTTAAAAATTTTCAAAAAAACTTAAATTTTTGAAATTCAGAAAAAATTTTTTAAAATTTTAATTTTTTAAATTTCTAAAATTAAAAAAATTAAAATTTTTTTAAAAAATTTTTTCTTTTTAAATTTTAAAAACAAAAACAAAATTTTTACAAGAAAACCCCTAAAATTAATAAATTTAAACAAATAAAATGAATTTTTTAAAAAAAAACCCCAAGCAAAAAAATAAAAAATTTTAAAAAAATGTTTTCTGAATTGGGTTTGGGAAATTTAACCTTTTTAAAAAATTTTTTCTTTTTTAAAAACATTATTTTTAAAAATTTGATTAAAAATTTTTCACAAAATGCTTTTTAAAAGTTAAATTTTGAAAAAATTTAAATTTTTTCGTAATTCTTTTAAAAAAATTTAAAATCCAGAATTTAGCTAAAAAAAAAGGGTTTTTCGAAAATTTTCTAAATGCTCCAAATTTGTCGAAATATGCAGTAAAAATCATTTTTTAAAATTTTTTGATTTTTTCAATTTTCAGATTTTTAAAAAAAATAAAAAATTAAATTTTTTGAATTTCTCAAATTTTTTGGTTTTTAAAAATAATTTTTTAAAACTTTAAAAGTTTAAAAAAACCGAAAATTTAATTCCTTTTTATTTTTAAAAAAATTTTTAAAAAACCGAATTTTAAAAAAAAATTTTTTCTAAAATTCTAATGCCTAAAAAGCACTTTTACCAAACCATTTTTTAAAAGCTTTAAAATTTTTAAAAAAATTTCAAAAAATTAAAATTTCAAAATTTTTAAACAACATTTTAAAAAAATTTTCAAAACCCAAAAACCAAAATCAATAAAACATTTTTTTAAAAAAAAAAAAAAAAAAACCCAAAAATTTTTTTTTTTAATTTCAGTATTTTAAAAAAAAAAAATTCAAAAATTTTTCAATTTTATGAAAATTTTTGGCTTTTTTGAAAAATGAATTATTTTTAAATTTTTAAAATGCCCAAATTTAAAATTTTTAATTTTATAAAAAAGTTTTGAAAATCCATGAATTTTAGCAAAATTAGGTTTTTTGAAAAGTGTTTTTAAAGTTCCAAAACCCCAAAAAGCGTAAAAAAATCAAAATTTAAAAATTTTTGATTTTTTCAATGCTTCAATTTTTAAAAAAAATTTTTAATAATAAAATTTTTCAGATTTTCAAAATTTTAAAAATTAAAATTCCAAAAAAACCCCAAAAATTAACTGAAAATTCGAAAAAAAAAATTTCCAAAAATTTTTAAAAATCTTAAGCAATTAAAAAAAAGAAAAATTTTTAAAAGATTTTTAAAATTGATTTTTTAAAAAAGTTTGGGAAATTTTTAGTATTTTTTAACAAATATTTAGTAAAATTTAAAATTTTTTCCACTTAAATTTATTTAACAAATAAAAAATGTTTTTTAAATTACTTTAGCATAAAAAATTAAGAATTTGTAAAAAAGTTTAAATTCAGATTTTAACAAAAAAAGTTTTAAAAATTTTAAAGCCCAAAATCGCCGAAAAGATAAAACTAAATTTACCATTTTTTTTTCAAAATTTTTTTAATCTCGTATTTTTAAAAAAAAATTTGAAAATTCAAATTTTTCTAAAAAAATTTTGGGTTTTTTTAAAAAAAAAATTTTTAATCTTTAAAAGTTTAAAAGCTCAAATTTTTTTTAATTTTTTTTTTTTTTTAATTCGATAAAAAAATTTGAAAATTAATTTTTTTTTGGTTTTTGAAAAAATTTTCAAAAAGCCAAAAAATTCCAAAAACCAAAAAATTTTTTCCATATTTTTTTCAAAATCAAAATTTTAAAAAATAATATTAATGAAAAGTTTAAAGCATTTTCAACATTTTAAAGAATTTACATTTTTTCAAAACCCCTTAATTTTAATAAAAATTCGAAAATAATTTTAATATTTTTAAAATTTTTTAAAAATAACTTTAAAAATTTAAAAAAATTTCAAAAATTTGTAAAAAAATTTTAAAAGCTATTTTGCGATGTAAACATTTTAAACAATTTTAAACAAACCAATTTTTTAAAAATAAAAAATTATATTTTCGATTTTTTTTTTCAAAAAAATTAAAAAATTTTTTTAAAAATTAAATTAAAAATTTTTATTGTAATTTGTAAAAAATTTTTTAAAATTCCCTGAAATTTTAAATAAAAAAAGTTTTTTTGAAAAGGTCTAAATGCCCTCTAAATTTGGGCCCCCTTTTACCCCTATTTTGATTTTTTTAATGCTTGGGGTTTTTTTTAAAAAAATATATAAATTAAAAAATTTTTTGATTTTTTAAATTTTTGGGGTTTTGAAAAAAATTTTAATTCAAAAAAGTTTGAAAAATTTTCAAATTTCAATTTAAAAAAATTTTTTTAAAAAAGTTTTAAAAAAAAATTTAAAAATTTTAAAAATTGTTTTTTTCAAATTTTTGGAAAAAATTAAAAAACCCAAAATTTTAAAAATTTCTGATCTTCCAAATTTAAAAAATTTTTTTAAAAAATTTTTTTAAATTTTAGTTTTTCGCTTTAAATTTATATTTTCGTTTTTTCCAAAAGCCCCCAAATTTAAAAATGTTTTAAAAATTTTCAAAATTTCAAATTTTAAAAAAATCCCCAAAACATTGAAAAAAAATTTAAAAAAAATAAATTAAAAAAAATTTTTTTATGTTTTATGTTTTTCAGTTTGGGCATTTAGAGGACTTTTAAAAAATTTTTCTTTTTAAAGCTTAAAATAATGGATTTTTCCAAAATTAAATAATTGGAACACAATACTAAAATAAAATTCTTTTTTAAATACCAATAAAATTCAATTCCATCAGAATTCTGATAAAAAATTTAAAAATTTTTGTTTTAATAAAAAACAGTTGGAAAAATGTTTAAAGGGGAAACGTCAAAAAGAGAAAACATTTTTCAATTTTTCTTTTTTCAAGCTTCGGTTATTTTTAAAAAAAAATTTTTTGGGGGAAAATTCAAAATTTTTCTGACATGAAAAATTTTTGGGTTTTTTAAAAAATTGTTTTTACCCTTTAAAAAAAGTTTAAAAGTCTTTTCAATTACAGTATTTTGAAAAAAATTTGGGAAAATCCCGGAATTTCCAAAAAATGGGGCCCCGAAAATTTCAAGCCAAAACGTAAATCATAAAAATCAACTTTTTATTTTTTCAAGTTTAAATTTTTTAAAAAATATTATTTTTAAAATTTAAAATTTTTCAAACTTTTTTAACATTTAAATTTTAATTTTCCAAAAAGCCCATAAATTTCAAAAAAATTAAAATAATTTGAAATAATTTTTAAAAATTTTAAAGAACTTGAAAAAAATTAAAAAAAATTTAAAATATTTTTCGTATTTCAGATTTAGATTTTTGATATTTAAAAAACATTTTTTATTTAATCAATTTTTTTTTTTAAAAAATAAAAAATTTTTAAAAATAAAAGAAAAATTTTAAAGTAAATTTGGTAAAAATTTAAAAATTTTTTAAAATAAAAAAAGTTTTTGAAAAGTGTTCTAAATCCAAAAAAGTCAAAAGCAGTAAAAAAAATATTTTAAAAAAAAATTTAAATTTTTTTAATGCTTTTTATTTTTAAAAAAAAAATGTATTAAAAATTTTTAATTTCAAATTTACTTTTTAAAAAAATTACTAAATTTAAAAGCCAAAATTTCAATTCAAATAAGAAAAAATTTAAATTTTTTTAAAAAAATACTGAAAATTTTAAAAAATAAAAAAGGTAAAATAATTTTCCATATTTTTAAAATTTAAATTTTTAAATTTTTAAAAAAAAAAAATTTTTTCCCCCTAAAATTTTATATTTAATTTTTTTCCAAAAAAACAAAATTTTATTTAAATAAATTTTAAAAAAAATTTTTTTTAGAAATTTCTAAAAAAAAAAAAGTTGAAAATCCTATGTTTAAACTAAAAAAAAAGGTTTTTTGAAAAGTTTCTTCTCCCTCTCGAAATAAGCAGTTTAAAAAATCATTTTAAATTTTCATTTTTTCAATTTCCCGATTTTTAAAAAATTTGAAAATTAAAAAATTATTTCGAATTTCATAAAAAATTTTATTTTTTAAAAATTTTTAAATCTTTTAAAAATTTGAAAATCTGAAAATTTAAAAATTTTAGAATTTTTTGAAAAAATTTGAAAAATATAATTTTAATAAAAAAGTTTTCTTAAAAATTTTTCTAAACCCCAAAAATTGAAAATAGTAAAAATTTTTACCCAATTCCATTTTTTTTTTAGGATTTTTTAAAAAAATATTACAAAAAAAGGAAATTAAATTTTTACTTTCAAAAAAAGTATTTACTTTTTTTTCAAAAAATTAAAAATTCCCATAATTTTAAAAAATTTGAAAATTTTTTATTTTTAAAAAAAAAATTTTAAGTTTTAAAAATTGAAAATTTTGGAAAAAAATTTTTTTTTTTCTATTTCAAAAATTTAGATTTTTTAAAATTTTAAAAAATTAAATTTTTCTAAAATTTTTATTTTGCTTTTTTAAAATATGGAATTGATTTACAAAGTACATAAAATGCATTTTAATTTAGCATCTCAATACATATTTCAAGTGTGAAAATCCATGATTTTAGCTAAAATGTAAGTTTTTTGAAAAGTGTTCTAAATGATCCAAATCGTCGAAATATGCAGTAAAACATCATTTTACAATATTTTACGATTTTTTCAATGCTTCACGTATTTTTAAAAAATATATGAAATATTCAAAATTATTTCCGAATTTCATTCGAATTTTAGGGCTTTTCGAAAAATATGTAATATACTTTAAAAAAAGTTGAAAATTATCGAAAATTTCAATTCCATTAGTAATTCCGATAAAAAAGTTTGAAAATCCATGAATTTTAGCTGAAAAATCAGGTTTGTCTGAAAAGTGTTCTAAATGCTCCAAATCGTCGAAATATGCAGTAAAACATCATTTTACCATATTTTTCGATTTTTTCAATACTTCAGGTATTTTTAGAAAAATATATATGATTGATTGAAAATTTCGAGCATTTTCAACATTTAAAAGTATATTACATATTTTTTCAACAAACTTATTAAATTTCGATGAAATTCAGAAATTATTTTGAATTAATCGTAATTTTTTAAAAATAAACTTAGCTTTAAAAAAATGAAGAATTTGGTAAAAATTATGTTTTACTGCATATTTCGTCGATTTGGAGCATTTAGAGCACTTTTCAAACAAAACTTCTTTTTAGCTAAAATGTAAATCAATTTTCGCACTTGAATTATTATTGACAATACTACATTAATGCTTATTTAAGTTTTTCAGCATAAATTCAATTCATCAGTAATTCTGATAAAAAAGTTTGAAATTCCAGAATTTTTGCTAAAAATCAGGTTTGTTTGAAAGTGTTCTAAATGCTCTAAATCGTCGAAATATGCAGTAAAACATCATTTTTCCAATATTTTTCGATTTTTCAATGCTTCAGTATTTTTAAAAAAAATATATGATGTAAATTTAAATTTTTGAGCATTTTTCGAGATTTTAAAAGTACATTACAAAATTTTCCAAGAAGCCATAAATTCGATGAAATTCACAAATAATTTTGAATGTCTCATATATTTTTTAAAAATACCAGAAGCATTGAAAAAAAGTCGAAAAATATGGTAAATGATGTTTTTACTGCATTTTCGCGATTTGGAGCATTTAGAGCACTTTTCAAACAAACGTTACTTTTTAGCTAAAATACATTGATTTTCACACTTGAAATATGTATTGACACAATACTACACTAAAATGTCTTATTTAAGTTACTTTCAGCATAAAATTCAATTCCATCAGTAATTCTGTTAAAAAAGTTTAAAAATCCATGAATTTTAGCTAAAAAATAAGGTTTGTCTGAAAAATATTCTAAATGCTCCAAATCGTCGTAAATATGCAGTAAAATATCATTTTACCATATTTTTCGATTTTTTCAATGCTTCAGGCATTTTTAAAAAAATCATGAAAAATTCAAAATTATTTGTGAATTTCATCGAAATTTTATGGGTTTTTCGAAAAATATGTAATATACTTTAAAATGTTGAAAATGCTCGAAAATTTCAATTCCATCAGTAATTCTGGTAAAAATGTTTGAAAATCCATGAATTTTAACTAAAACAACAGATATGTCTGAAAAGTGTGCTAAATGCTCTAAATCGTCATCCTTTTACCATATTTCTGGATCTTTTCAATGCTTCAGGTATTTTTAAAAAACATGTACTGATGGAATTGAAATTTTCGAGCATTTTTCAGCATTTTCAGCATTTTGAAAAATGTTCTAAATGCTCCAGATCGTCGAAATATGCAATAAAACATAATTTTACCATATTTAACGATTTTTTTAATGCCTCACGTATTTTTAAAAAAATATATGAAATATTCAAAATTATTTCTGAATTTCATCGAAATTTTATTGGCTTTTCGAAAAATATGTAATATACTTTAAATTGTTGAAAATGCTCGTGAATTTCAATTCCATCAGTAATTTCGATAAAAAAGTTTGAAAATCCATGAATTTTAGCTCAAAAATCAGGTTTGTCTGAAAAGTGTTCTAAATGCTCCAAATCGTCGAAATATGCAGTAAAACATCATTTTACCATATTTTTCGATTTTTTCAATGCTTCAGGTATTTTTAAAAATATATATACTAATTGAATTGAAATTTTCGAGCATTTCTCAACATTTTAAAGAATATTACATATTTTTCAACAAACCTATTAAATTTCGATGAAATTCAGAAATAATTTTGAATAATTCGTATATTTTTAAAAATAACTTAAGCATTCAAAAAAATCGAAAAATTTGGTAAAATGATGTTTTACTGCATATTTCGACGATTTGAAACATTTAGAGCACTTTTCAAACAAACCTTACTTTTTAGCTAAAATGTATGGATTTTCGCACTTGAAATATGTATTGACACAATACTACATTAAATGTCTTATTTAAGTTACTTTCAGCATAAAATTCAATTCCATCAGTAATTCTGATAAAAAAGTTTGAAAATTCATGAATTTTAGCTAAAAAATCAGGTTTGTCTGAAAAGTGTTCTAAATGCTCCAAATCGTCGAAATATGCAGTAAAACATCATTTCACCATATTTTTCGATTTTTTCAATGCTTCAGGTATTTTTAAAAAATATATGAAATATTCAAAATTATTTCTGTATTTCATCGAAATTTTATGGGTTTTTTTAAAAAAATGTATATACTTTTAAAAAGTTAAAATGCTCGATAATTTCAATTTCCCTCAGTATTTTGTAAAAAAATTTGAAAAATCCATGAATTTTACAAAAAAATTGTTTTCTGAAAAGTGTTCTAATGCTCAAAAACGCCCAAAAAAAAAAA
>NW_026476067.1:0-10928 GCF_026875155.1 Cherax quadricarinatus
GCATGGAACCCGGGGGCCATACCCACCTATGCCAGTAAACCAGCAATCTGGGATAGCAACCTCACATCTGCCGAGCTACCTCGGTTGGACAAAAGAGAGGGCGGCCGGATATCTGCCACAAAGCATACTCCTTCAGCCACCACCCCCGGAATCCGAAAGGTGGCTTCCAGAGTTTTACACCCGTCGCCCAAAAGAAACCCAAAGCCATCCGGGATACCGGAGAGGGATCGGGACATCCCTAGGCAATCCAGATTCCACGGCAAACTACGCCACCGCCAAGAAACCTCAACGGAATGGGATGGACCCCGGTGTCCTTTCCCCTACCTAGGAACTAGCGCGCCTGTGGGAGAAATCCCAAAGGACAAAAAGAGGAAGGGCAAAAGGGAGGAGTGGGGAAGAGGAGGAGGAAAGGAAAAAGGGGAGGATGGGGAGGATGGGATAGGGGAGGGGAGATTGGGGGGTAATTAGGTTCGGTCTGAGGAAGAAGACCGATAGGTCTAATTCCTCAGACCAAGAGCCTCTTCACCACGCCAAGGAGCCCCCCTTGAAGAGGCTTTTTTAGAAAATTATTAATACATTCGTCAATATCTGTATAGATTTCTAGCTCAGTGTGCCAATCAATGTTTGCTAATGCTGTTGTGAAGTTATTAATGGCTGCCTCATTGTGAAGTCTGAAGGTGACTTTAGTAGTGTCTTGGGGTAGTTTACCAAGAGTTGTTATGAGGAAAGTAGGGTAGTGGTCTGTGGTATTATCTGTAATTATGCCTGATTTTAAAGGGGATATGGTGTTGGTCCAGATGTGGTCAAGTAGGGAAACACTAGTCTCTGTAACTCTTGTAGGTTTTGTTACTGTTGGTAGTAACATACAGTTACTCATTGTTTTTTGTGAATTCAGTAACGTGTGGGTCCTGGTCTTGCAGGAGATTTATATTGAAGTCACCTGAGAGTAGTAAGTGATCTTTGTTCATGCGTGCATCAGTTATCATACTTCCTAGATTTTGACTAAAATTGGCTAATGTTTGACTGTGGAACTCTGTAGATGTTTATCAATGTGAGAGGTTTTTGTAGGTATTTGGATTTGAATTTAGCTATTATATATTCCCCATGTTCATCCCTTGTACAAGTATTAGTGATACATTCTAGTTGGTCAGAATTTAAATTCCCCAAAACCAAGAGGCTCATGCGTAGCATTCTTGCTTCTGTAAATTTTTATGCACGGTTTATCTCGAACCTCACTGATCTTATAGGCATCTTATCCGACTTCCTTAAAAAGTCTGTGAAGGAACCTCTTGAACTTTCCAACGTAGCTCGGGAAAAGTTTAATGAGATTAAAAGCATCTTTTCGAAAGACCCTATACTTAAGATTCCAGATTTTAATAAAACATTTTGTTTAAGAACTGATGCCTCCAATACTGGCTTAGGTGCGGCGCTACTACAATAACATGATGGTACTCCCTTCCCTGTATGCTTCCTAAGCCGGAAACTCCTTCCCGCAGAAACAAGATACCCCACAATAGAAAAGGAACGTATAGCCCTTGTGTGGGGTATCTCCAAACTTAAATTTTATTTGCTGGGAAAAGAATTCATTTCAGAAACGGACCACAAACCTTTGATATACCTAGAAACTTTTAAGGGAACCAACAGTCGCCTCTTGAGGTGTTCATTGGCACTCCAGGCTTTTAAGTTCCATATTGTGTATATCAATGGTTCATCCAATTATTTCTCTGACTGGTTAAGTCGTGACAGCCAGTAGAAGATTTCTTGCCTTATGCGACTTCCATATGTTAGAACTTTTTCCTCACCTATTCTTCTTATACTCCTTGACTATAAGTCTTGGCATGGGGGAGTGTGAGGGAAAAGTTCAATAGATAGGAGTAGCGAGGGAGTATATAGTAACAATAGTTTCATTGCCGGCTACTTGTTAAGGTAGGGTAAGTCAAGCTCCCGCTATTCCTGCCTTTTCTCCCCCACCCCTAAAGTGATAGTTTGATTGCCGGCTGCTTGTTAAGGTAGGGTCAGTCTAGCTCCCGCTATCCCTTCCCCTCCTTCTCCCCCCCCCGAAAGGTGACGTGAGGGGCTCTGGTCAAACAGTAAATCACTCGACTCACAGCTCCCAGCACTACTGTAAGTACATGCCTGCCTTGTATTCTAGTGGATTTATTGGTTAAAAGCTTCACTTTTGACCAATAATAAACTTAGTCCTTTCAGTCTTGCTCTAAGTTGACTGTTGTAATAATCACCATATCTTTTAGGTATTGTACTTACCATGGAGAGTGATTATTTAAGCAGTGGGTAACCTGTCTATCTTTGCAGCTTGGATGACAGAGAGGGTCACCTGTCAATCAACGAGGAAAACTGATGGAGACGGACTAACGTCCTGGAGATGTCCCATTTTGGATTTAATTACCTGTGCACCTGTATGAAATTGCAGGACGTAACCCCACATCATTGCAGCAGTAAAGAACCTGCTTTCCTGTCATCAGGATAGAATACTCACGGCGATACTCTGTGAAGAACTAGCCGGTGGTGGTCACTAACACCTGTGACCCCCCCCCATCAGCAACAGCTAAGATTTCAACAACACGAAGTGTCACCAACACCAGACACCCCAATATATATATTAGCGTTGAGTTCAAATGTTATTTTATTCATTTCATTTTTCATTTTTCTTTCAAATAGGATGTACCTGTCATGTTTTATTGTTTTATGTTTGCTTTAATAAATAATAAAGTGTTTATCTTTGTTAATTATTATTTCGTTTTCTATTCATTAATTTTCCTGAGGAGGAGCCAGCTTTGGTAATACTGTCTGAAGTTATTACAGAGCTGAGTAAGCCTTCACACAGGCCTATCACGTCAATTTTGAAGGAATGAAAAATTAAACGTTGATCTACATTTGGAGCCCCCCCCCCTCGCAAGGGTTAAGGAACCTCCCTTGAAGGGGAAGTTCACATCCTGAAATTTCATTCATATCCAGAAGCAAAAAATCGACCTAACAACGGTTCGTATCCTGAAAAATTTGCATGGTGGGGCATTCGAAAGCTGAGGTTCCGCTGTACTTTATAATTTGTTCATGACTGTAACCATGCATAAACATAAGTAGGTAAGTAAATTTACATGATTCATTTCCTTTGTAACTTAGTTCATTACCTTTGTAACTTGTTCATCTACCAAAACTTTGGGGCTCAATCCCTGGACCCATTATATACCTGTGTAATCCTTTGACTACCACCCGCAGGATGGGTATGGGGTGCATAATAATAAACTATATAGAAATGAAGAAAAATTTCAGGAGGCAATCAGGCAAAGCATCCTCGGAGGTGAAAAACATGGTAAGTATAAGAAAAACTCAGAAAGCCATCAGGTCGGCCCTTACATAAACACCAAGAGAGAACTTAAAAGGCCAACATGATTAGCCGATTCTGTGGCCCCTAATTAGTAACCAAGAAAAATTTTGGGAGGCCCTCATCAGAGCAAACTAGGAGCCAAAAATAACTGACATGTACGAGAAAAACTCTGTAAGCCCACAGTGAATCCCCTTTATAAACATCAAGAGAAATAAATAACAAAAAGGCACAATACCGTGACTGGAACGATACACAAATAACCTGCACTTAAAAGAGAGAAGCTTACGACGACGTTTCGGTCCGACTTGGACCATTGACAAAGTCAATGACTTTGTCAATGGTCCAAGTCGGACCGAAACGTCGTCGTAAGCTTCTCTCTTTTATGTGCGGGTTATTTGTGTATCAAGAGAAAATTTTATGATGCCCATAGCAAGAGCAGATTATGGTGATCCTAAATAGACACCAAGAAAATTTTGGAAGGTCAGTCAGGCAGAGCAACCTCAGGATAATAAAAATTGCTAGTACAAGATAAACTCAGAAAGCCCAAAGAGCAGCCCCTATATAAATACCAAGAAAAAAACTGGGAGGCCCATAACATGAGCAAATTTTGCATCTTCTAAATATACACCTAGAAAATTTCGGGAGAACCCAAATCAAAGCAAACTAAGGGAAAATAACTGGTCAGATGAGAGAATTTGGCAAGGTCAAAGTACGGCCCCTATATAAACACCAAGAGAAAACTGGGGAATCCCACATGAAGCGCAGATTGTAGGGGCCCCTATATAGACACCAAAAAAAATTTCAGAGGCAATGAGGCAGAGCAACCTTGGGGTAAAAAACATAAGTATAAACACCAAGAGAGAACTTAGGAGGCCCACAGGATTAGCAGATTCTGTGGCCCCTAAACAGTAACAAAGAAAAATTCTGGGAGACTCTCATCAGAGCAAACTCAGGGCCAAATAAATTGGCCACCATGAGAGAAACTCGGAAAGCCCAGAGGGCAGCCTCTATATAAATACCAAAAAAAAAAAAAATTGGGTAGTCAGAAAAAAAAAAACTGTTTTGGACGTGAAATAGACACCAAAAACAAACTTTAGGAGGCCCTCAAGAAGAGCAAACTCGGGGGCAAAAAAAATGGCAAGGATGAGAAAAGCTTGCAAACCCCAAAGGGTGGCCCCTATTTAAACACCAAGAGAAAACTTAGGAGGCCCATAGCAAGAGCAGATTCTGTGGCCCCTAAACAGAAACCATGAAAATTTTTTGGATCCCCTCATCAAAGCTAAGTTAGGGGTAAATAAATGATCAGAGAAACTTGGAAAGTCAACAAGGTGGCCCCTATATAAATACAAAAAGAAAACTGGGGGAATCCCACAAGGAAAAATTGTTGGGTCCCTAAATGGACAATAAGAGAAATTTTGGGATGGCCCACAAGCAGAGCAAACTTGCCGGCAATTAAATGGCCAGTATCAGTAAAATTCTGAAAGGTCAAATGGTGTCCCTTTTTATAAACACAAATAGAAAACTGGGGAAGCCGACAGCAAAAGCACATTTTGGGGACCCTCAACAGACTCCAAGAAAAATTTCAGTAGGCAATCAGGCAGAGCAAACTCAGGAGCAAGAAAATTGACAAGGATGAGAGAAACTGGGTAAGCCAACAGGGTGGCCACTATTTAAACACCAAGAGAAAAATATAGGGGGCCCATAGCAAGCATTCTATGGAGAGGGAGCATGGACACAGGGATCATCCCACACACACTAAAAACAACATAGCCCCACTCCACAAGGGTGGCAGTAAAGCAATTGTAAAGAACTACAGACCGATAGCACTATCATCCCATATCGTAAAAATCTTTGAGAGGGTTCTAAGAAGCAAGACCACCATCTACCTGGATGCCCATCAATTACACAACCCAGAGCAACACGGGCATGGAGCAGGTCACTCCTGCCTGTCCCAGCTATTGGACCACTACGACAAGGTCCTGGATGCTGTAGAGGAAAAATAAAATACAGATGTAGTATACACAAACTTTGCAAAAGCTTTCATCAAGTATGACCATGGTGTAATAACACACATAATGCGTGATAACGGAATAAAAGGAAAAGTTGGTAGATGGATTTATAACTTCCAGACAAACAGAACACAGGAGGAGGAGGAGGAGGAGGAGGAGGAGGAGGAGGAGGAGGAGGAGGAGGAGGAGGAGGAGGAGGTGGCAGTGGTGGCGGTGGTGGCGGCGGTGGTGGTGGTAGTGGCAGTGGTGGTAAGTACAGTACCTGCACTCAGAAGGAGGGGTGGTGGTGGCAGTGGTGGTAAGTACAGTACCTGCACTCAGAAGGAGGGGTGGTGGTGGCAGTGGTGGTAAGTACAGTACCTGCACTCAGAAGGAGGGGTGGTGGTGGGAAGTACAGTATCTGCACTCAGAAGGAGGGGTGGTGGTGGCAGTGGTGGTAAGTACAGTACCTGCACTCAGAAGGAGGGGTGGTGGTGGGAAGTACAGTATCTGCACTCAGAAGGAGGGGTGTTGGTGGTGAGTACAGTAACTGTACTCAGAAGGAGGGGTGGTGGTGGGAAGTACAGTATCTGCACTCAGAAGGAGTGGTGGTGAGAAGTACAGTACCTGCACTCAGAAGGAGGGGTGGTGGTGGGAAGTACAGCATCTGCACTCAGAAGGAGGGGTAGTGGTGGAGGGAAGTACAGTACCTGCACTCAGAAGGAGGGGTGGTGGTGGTGGGAAGTACAGTACCTGTACTCAGGAGGGGTGGTGCTGGTGGGAAGTACAGTACCTGCACTCTGAAGAAGGGGTGTTGGCGGTGGGAAGAACAGCACCTGCACTCTGAAGAAGGGGTGGTGGTGGTGGGAAGTACAGCACTTACACTCAGGAGGAGGAGAGGTGGTGGTGGGAAGTACAGCACCTGCACTCTGAAGAAGGGGTGGTGGTGGTGGTGGGAAGTACAGCACCTGCACTCTGAAGAAGGGGTGGTGGTGGTGGGAAGTACAGTACTTGCACTCTGAAGGAGGGGTGGTGGTGGGAAGTACAGTACCTGCACTCAGAAGGAGGGGTGGTGGTGGCAGTGGTGGTAAGTACAGTACCTGCACTCAGAAGGAGGGGTGGTGGTGGGAAGTACAGTATCTGCACTCAGAAGGAGGGGTGGTGGTGGTGGTGAGAAGTACAGTACCTGCACTCAGAAGGAGGGGTGGTGGTGGGAAGTACAGTATCTGCACTCAGAAGGAGGGGTGTTGGTGGTGAGAAGTACAGTAACTGTACTCAGAAGGAGGGGTGGTGGTGGGAAGTACAGTATCTGCACTCAGAAGGAGGGGTGGTGGTGGGAAGTACAGCATCTGCACTCAGAAGGAGGGGTAGTGGTGGAGGGAAGTACAGTACCTGCACTCAGAAGGAGGGGTAGTGGTGGAGGGAAGTACAGTACCTGCACTCAGGAGGGGTGGTGGTGGTGGGAAGTACAGTACCTGTACTCAGGAGGGGTGGTGCTGGTGGGAAGTACAGTACCTGCACTCTGAAGAAGGGGTGTTGGTGGTGGGAAGAACAGCACCTGCACTCTGAAGAAGGGGTGGTGGTGGTGGGAAGTACAGCACTTGCACTCAGGAGGAGGAGAGGTGGTGGTGGGAAGTACAGCACCTGCACTCTGAAGAAGGGGTGGTGGTGGTGGTGGGAAGTACAGCACCTGCACTCTGAAGGGGTGGTGGTGGTGGGAAGTACAGTACTTGCACTCTGAAGGAGGGGTGGTGGTGGGAAGTACAGTACCTGCACTCTGAAGGAGGGGTAGTGGTGGGAAGTGCAGTAACCAGATAACTGCAGCAGTTATCTGGTTACTGTGTGCTTACAGAGACATACTCAGTATTATACTCACCACAAGATCTTTCTCCTTCTGTGAGGTATGCAGTTTTTGGCCACCTAGTCTATACTCTGTCTGCAGTCTTCTTTGCCCTTCCCCGATCTTCATGACTTTGCATTTGGCGGAGATAAATTCTAAGAGCCATTTGGTGGACCATGCATCCAGCCTGTCCAGGTCTCTTTGAAGTCCTGCCTGATCCTCATCTGATTTAACTCTCCTCATTAACTTCACATCATCTGCAAACAGGGACACTTCTGAGTCTATCCCTTCCATCATGTCATTCACATATACCAAAAATAGCACTGGTCCCAGGACTGATCCCTGTGGAACCCCGCTCGTCATAGGCGCCCACTCTGATACCTCATCACGTACCATGAGCCACTGTTGCCTCCCTGTAAGGTATTCTCTGATCCATTGCAGTGCCCTTCCTGTTACATGCGCCTGATCCTCTAGGTTCTGCACCAATCTCTTGTGAGGAACTCTGTCGAAGGCCTTCTTGCAGTCCAATAAAATGCAGTCAACCCACCCCTCTCTCTCATGTCTTACCTAGTCATAAAACTCCAGTAGGTTTGTGACATAGGATTTGCCTTCCATGAATCCGTGCTGGTTGTCTTTTATGTGTGTGTGTGTGTGTGTGTGTGTGTGTGTGTGTGTGTGTGTGTGTGTGTGTGTGTACTTACCTATTTGGTTGCAGGGTTCAAGTCATAGCTCCTGGCCCTGCCTCTTCACTGATCGCTACTGGGTTCCTGTGTGTGTGTTAGTTACCATTTGGTCCTAGGCATATGTCGATTAGACACTAGGCCTGTTGTATGTGCATGTGTGTGTGTGTGTGTACTCACCTATTTGTGGTTGCAGGGGTCGAGTCCTAGCTCCTGGCCCCGCCTCTTCACCGGTTGGTACTGGGCCCTCTCTCTCCCCGCTCCATGAGCTTTATCAAACCTCGTCTTAAAACTGTGTATGGTTCCTGCCTCCACTACGTCATTTTCTAGGCTATTCCACTGCCTTACAACTCTATGACTGAAGAAATACTTCCTACTATCTCTCTGACTCATTTGTGTCTTCAACTTCCAATTGTGGCCTCTTGTTTCTGTGTCCCCTCCCTGGAACATCCTGTCTTTGTCCACCTTGTCTATTCCACGCAGTATTTTTATATGTCGGTATCATGTCTCCCCTGACCCTCCTGTCCTCCAGTGTCGTCAGGCGATTTTCCCTTAATCTTTCTTCATAGGACATTCCCCTTAGATCTGGAACTAACCTTGTCGCAAACCTTTGTACTTTCTCTAGTTTCTTGACGTGCTTTATCAAGTGCGGGTTCCAAACAGGTGCTGCATACTCCAGTATGGGCCTGACATACACGGTGTACAGTGTCTTGAATGATTCCTTTTTAAAGGTATCGGAATGCTGTTCTCAGTTTGCCAGGCGCCCATATGCTGCAGCAGTTATCTGATTGATGTGTGCTTCCGGAGACATGCTCGGTGTTTATACTACCCCAAGATCTTTCTCCTTGAGTGAGGTTTGCAGTCTTTGGCCACCTAGCCTATACTCTGTCTGTGGTCTTCTGTGCCCTCCCCTATCTTCATGATTTTGCATTTGGCAGGATTAAATTCGAGAAGCCATTTGCTGGACCAGGTGTCCAGTCTGTCCAGGTCTCTTTGAAGTCCTGCCTGGTCCTCATCAGATTTAATTCTCCTCATTAACTTCACATAAATCTGCAAACAGGGACACTTCTGAGTCTAACCCTTCCGTCATGTCGTTCACATATACTAAAAATAGCACTGGTCCTAGGACCGACCCCTGTGGGACCCCGCTCGTCACAGGTGCCCACTGTGATACATCATTACGTACCATGACTCGTTGTTGCCTCCCTGTCAGGTATTCTCTGATCCATTGCAGTGCCCTTCCTGTTATATGCGCCTGATGCTCTAGCTTCTGCACTAATCTCTTGTGAGGAACTGTGTCAAAGGCCTTCTTGCAGTCCAAGAAGATGCAATCAACCCACCCCTCTCTCTCATCTCTTACTTCTGTTATTTTATCATAAGACTCCAGAAGGTTTGTGACACAGGATTTGCCTTCCGTGAATCCGTGCTGGTTGGCATTTATACTCTTGTTCCGTTCCAGGTGCTCCACCACTCTCCTCCTGATAATCTTCTCCATAATTTTGCATACTATACACGTCAATGACACAGGTCTATAGTTTAGTGCCTCTTTTCTGTCTCTTTTTTTAAAAATGGGAACTACATTTGCCGTCTTCCATACCTCAGGTAGTTGCCCAGTTTCCAGGGACGTGTTGAAGATTGTGGTAAGTGGCACGCACAACATATCTGCTCCCTCTCTAAGGACCCACGGGGAGATGTCCGGTCCCATTGCCTTTGAGGTATCGATGTCCCTTAGCAGTTTCTTCCACCTCCTCCTCATCTGTATGTATGTCGTCCAACACTTGTTGGTGTATTCCTTGCTGGTGTCCCCATCTGGTCTGTCCACCCAGAGTCTTTCCTGTCTCTACTGTAAATACTTCCTTAAATCTCGTGTTGAGCTCCTCACATACTCTTAAATCGTTTCTTGTGAGTTCTCCACCTTCTTTCCTCAGCCTTATCACCTGGTCCTTGATGTTGTCTTCCTCCTAATGTGGCTATTACAGCAGTTTCGGGTCAGATTTGACTTTCGATGCTATGTCGTTTCATACTGTCGCTGGGCCCTCCCTCCTTATCTGTGCATACTCGTTTCTGGCTCTTCTACTAATCTCCTTGTTTTCCTGGGTCCTATGCCTCCTGTACCTTTTCCATTCTCTGTTGCACTTAGCTTTTGCCTCCCTACACCTTCGGGTAAACCAAGGACTCGTTTTGGTCTTCCTATTATTTCTGTTTCCCTTGGGAACAAAACTTTCCTCTGCCTCCTTGCACTTTGTTGCCACATATTCCATCATCTCGTTTACTGATTTTCCTACCATTTCTCTGTCCCACTGAACCTCCTGCAGGAAGTTTCTCATACCTGTGTATTTTTATTTTTATTATCACACTGGCCGATTCCCACCAAGGCAGGGTGGCCCGAAAAAGAAAAACTTTCACCATCATACACTCCATCACTGTCTTGCCAAAAGGGTGCTTTACACTACAGTTTTTAAACTGCAACATTAACAACCCTCCTTCAGAGTGCAGGCACTGTACTTCCCATCTCCAGGACTCAAGTCCGGCCTGCCGGTTTCCCTGAATCCCTTCATAAATGTTACTTTGCTCACACTCCAACAGCACGTCAAGTATTAAAAACCATTTGTCTCCATTCACTCCTATCAAACACGCTCACGCATGCCTGCTGGAAGTCCAAGCCCCTCGCACACAAAACCTCCTTTACCCCCTCCCTCCAACCCTTCCTAGGCCGACCCCTACCCCGCCTTCCTTCCACTACAGACTGATACACTCTTGAAGTCATTCTGTTTCGCTCCATTCTCTCTCTACATGTCCGAACCACCTCAACAACCCTTCCTCAGCCCTCTGGACAACAGTTTTGGTAATCCCGCACTCCTCCTAACTTCCAAACTACGAATTCTCTGCATTATATTCACACCACACATGCCCTCAGACATGACATCTCCACTGCCTCCAGCCTTCTCCTCGCTGCAACATTCATTCAACCACGCTTCACACCCATATAAGAGCGTTGGTAAACTATACTCTCATACATTCCCCTCTTTGCCTCCAAGGACAAAATTCTTTGTCTCCCACCCAAAGGACCCCTA
>NW_026476068.1:0-10360 GCF_026875155.1 Cherax quadricarinatus
AGGACGAATGAAGTAAAACTACAAGAAAGGGAATACATAGGCATAGGAATTTTCTGCAGGGAGGTTCAGTGGGACAGAGAACTGGCGAAATCATAATTTAGATGAGGGAAAAGTGCAAAAATATGCAAGGAAGCTGATAGGGGTTTGCCCAAGAGAAACAGAAATAACGAGAAGGCCAGGAGGGGCCTTGGGTTTCCCCAAAAGGTGTAGAGAGGCCAAAAACCCAAAGTGGTTTGGGAATTGGAAGAAGTTAGAAGGGAAAAGGGACCCATGCAAATAAGGAGAGCAATGTAGATCAGAAATGAATAAGTTCAGGTAAGGGAAAAGGCCCCAGCGACAATACAAAAATGACATAGCAGCGAAGGTAAATCTGACTCGAAGGCCCAGGTAATAAAGGCTGAGGAGGAAGGAGGGGAGATCGCGTGAAACGACCTATAAGTATGTGAGGTGCTCATCACGAGAATCAAAGAGTATTCACAGAGGAGACAGAAGGGACTCCAGAAAAATGGAGAGGTGGGGTACACCACCAAGTCCTGGACACAATACATACGACCGAGGAGGAGGTGGGAGGCTGCTAAGGGACTAGATACCTCAAAGGCGATGGGGCTGGATAGCATCTCTCCATGGGTCCTGAAAGAGGGAGCAGAGGCCCTCTGTGTAACATAACAACAATCTTCACACATCTACCAAAACAGGGCGACTACCTGATTTTATGGAAGACAGCAAATGTAGTCCCAGTTTTTAATAAAGGAGAAAAAGAAGTATTAAACTTCAGACCAGTTTCACTAACATGAATAGAATGCAGAGTCATGGAGAAGGTTATCAGGAGAACGAGTGATGGAGCACCAGAAAGGAATGAGTTATCAACGACAACCAGCACGGTTTCAGGGACGGGAAATCCTATGTCACAAACCTATTGGAGTTCTATGACAGGGTTGTCAGCAATAAGACAAGAAGAGAAAGAGGGATGGGTATACTGTGTTTTCTTGGACTGTAAGAAGGCTTTTGACACAGTTCCGCAAAGGCTGGAGGACAAGGCAGGTATAAAAAGGGAAAGCACGCAATGATCAGAGAATACATGACAGGAGACATCAGCGAGTCATTGTTACACGATGAGGTGTCAGAGTGGGCGCCTGTGGCGAACAGGTTCTCCCGTGGTCAGTCTCGGGACCGGTGCTATTTCTGGTATATACGAACGGGCATGACGGAAGGAATAGACTCAGAAGTGTGTCTGATTGCACGCGATGTGAAGTTAATGAGGAGAATTCAATCGGAGGAAGACTAGGAATGACTACAAAGGGATCTGGACAGGTTGCAGGCCTGGTTCAGCAACTGGACCACTGTCAACCACAGAAACTGAAGCCTTCATCTTAGGCCTCAAATTCGCAACAGGAATTACGAAACCAAAACAAGACCTCAATTTCATCGCCAAAAACTACAGACACAATGACACCGTCTTCCAAAAAGGTTATCTTCGAGGCACATCGCGTGGCCATCTCAACACGCAGCTCCCCAGTCATACCTCGACGTTACATAATTACACTTAAAGCTTTAGCAGAAGACACAACCATCAGGGTTACCATCGTTGATAAAGAAGGTGGTGTTGTTATTATGAACTCTGACGATTATAGGAACAAAATGCTCAGTCTACTTAATGACCCAGATACCTACAAACCTCTCACAACTAACCAAGTGGACAATCTTACTAAAACATTCCTTCGTCTGTCACCTGGCTCAGTTATGTTGACGACATTCTCATCATAACTCCCAGACGCTTCAACGTTCAAGCTCTCCAAGACAAGCTCAACAGGTCGAGCCTTCAATCCAGTTCACACTTGAAGAAGAAGTCGACAACACTCTTCCTTTCCTTGATGTTCTTCTCTGCAAAGCTGACCACGAACTTCGTTTTAAAGTCTATCGAAAACCCACCAACCAAAACGATCTTGTCCACTTCTACTCTCACCACGACACCAAAACTAAACGTGGTGTAATTACAGGCTTTTCCTGCGCGCACTCAGAATCTGCAGCATGAGTTCCTTGAGGAGGAATGCATTACAATTGAACACAGTATTTTCCAAACTTCACTATCCTCGTCACTTCAACAGAGACTGCAGACGACGGACATTAAACATCTTCAACACACCAAAAGAAGACACTGCCGAGAAGAGATACATAGTCCTCCCCACCAAGTCCATTGCCAAACACGTTTCCAACATCTTTTCCAGTACCTCATTCCAAGTATCTACCTCCACAACCACGACTTTCAAAGACATTACCAGTAATAGACAGGACAAGCTTCCATCCTCTGCAGGGGTTACATAATCCCTTGTAATGACTTCAGCAAATTATACGTGGGCGAAACATCAAGAGACCTCCAGACACGTATTTTCAGAACACCAATACGCAAGCAGGTCTGACGATCCAAGGAATGCCTGTGTACAACACCGTAATTAACACAACCATTTAATCAACTACAGAAACTCAAAACTTATCGCCAGAGAAGACAACACTCAATACCGAAGAATCCTGGAATCATCGCTTATCTCTATATCCAACAACTTCAACCAGAACAATGGCTTCTGTAACATAGCTGAACCACTTGCCAAGAAACTTCTTCATCGCTATCCCACATAAGAACATAGGAATGGAGGAACACTGCAGAAGGTCTACTCATATACTTATCCAATCTCTCTTCCAAGCTACCCAAGATTTTAGACTCTATAACCCCACTCGGTAGATCATCACATGCAGCATTTTCCACCTGACCCAGCATTCTCAACCTGACTATAATACTCTCGTACCTTCCACCCAGGTAGATATGTTCGTGACTTGAAAAAGCCCACTGTGTGGGCGAAACGTTGTCAGTAAAGGATCACATTATACTGCATATGTGTTTATATTTCCGAGAGAGCACCATACTCAACCAGCAGGTTGCTTAATGCTTAATGCTTAATGCAAGTGAACCACATTGCTTCAGCTTTGGCAGTCTTGCCTGTGTTTGGTCAATGAATCAAGGTATTGATTTAACGACTGGTACTCTATCGATTGTTAAACCCTTAGCACCCGGTTCACTGGTTGGGAGGCAGCCTAAATGGGAGTGTGACATACTGCGAATAAATTGTAACGTACTCTTTGCATGATCCAATAAAGTTTCGAGGGGGAGAGTGACCTAAAGTGCAGTGAAGAGGCGGGGCCCAAAGAGTTTATAAATCACCCCCTTAAACCCCAAAAATAGGTAGCACACACACCCACACACAGCCATGGATCAGGGAATATCTGACGGGGAAGGGAAAACAACTGTGTCGGCAGAGAAAAGGAAATCAGAGGGGGTTTGGTGTTTTCGGTGGGGACCGAAAGGCTCAGTCCTTTGGGTTTTCGGTTGCTTTTTTCATATATTTTGGGAAAGATAGGGACGGGAAGGGATAGAGTCAGAGGTGCCCCTGTTCCCCGAAACATGTAAAACTAATGAGGCGAATACAAGGGGAAACGAGGATAGGTAGGACTACAAAGGGAACTGGACGGGCGAAAGGGCCCGGTCCGAAAAAATGGCTATGGATTTTTAATCCCAGGAAGTGAAAAGTTAAAAGGCTTGAGAAAGGACATAGGAGTCAAAAAGGTCAAGGCTGAAAAAACTCATAAAGGGAAAAGGGCTTGGGGGTGGGCCATCTAGAAAAGACCAAAATCTCCGGGGAAAATACGAAAACCAAAAATAACTGCTCCCAGGATAGGGGCGCCTGACAAACTTGAAATAGCTTTTTTCGAATCAAAATTTAAGGAGCCCTTATGACTTTGGGTATACCAAAGGCCAGTTACCCATAGGAAAACCCTGGGGCCAATTTTCCCTAGGGCCCCGTGCTTTGGGGGGCCCCCGGCGGCCCAAAGGGGGTTCGGGGCTCACCCAAGTTTCGCACATGGTGCAAGTGCAAAGGGGTCCCAAACCTAAAAAGTTAAAAGTGTTTGGAGAGTAAAATTGTTTTTTAAAAAATTAAAAAAAACAAAAATAAATAATGAAATAAAAAAAAATTTAAAAATAAAAAAACCTAACCATTGATGGCAAACCAATAGCCTTTGTTTAAAATCAAAAACAGCTGTGTTTTCCTGCAAATTTGGGTGAGTAGGGGAGTTTCCTTTCCAAATTTTTTTAGAAATTTTAAAACTTTTATCAAAACTTGCACTGTGAAAAATTTAAACTGAAGTTTTGTTGATAGAAAATTGATGTTAGGGTTTAAATTTTTTGTTTTCGCCTCAAAAATTTTAAAAAGGGAGGTACCTGATAGGGTTTTTTTTGCCCAGTAAAGACGCATGGACCATAAAGACGCAGGGCCCAGTAAAGACCCCATGGGACCAGTAAAGACGCTTTTTTGGGAAAAAAATACTAAAAAGAAAAACCAAAAAAACGAAAACTGACTTCCGTTTGTAGGTTTTAAAGGCACTTTGCCCCTTTTCTTTAATCTTTACCCTTTTTCAATAAAAATTTTCAATTGTTGATGTTTAAAACACTTCCGTCGCAAATGCTTATTTTTCCCAAGTTGCGAGGGGAAGTATGTAGAACATCAATTAATTTATTTCATTTTTTCCCAGAAAACAACTTTAAGCCACATCAGAAAATCGTTGGGTTTAAAGGTAAAAACTGAAAATTGTCCCTGCTTTCTTTAATTTTTCTGTCCTTATCTTTTGGGGGTAGGCCATATATCAGGGCAAAACTTTAATGATTTTTAGTTAAAAAAGGGGAAAATAAAAAATACCATTGTCTTTGTTCTTGGATTTCGGTATGTTTTCTTTTTAAGTTAAAATTGGGATCAAGGAGGATAAAATTAGAAAAAATATTCGTACCCCAAAATAAACCTAACCTAATCAAATGGTAAAATTTCGTAATGACCCCTTTTTGGGAAAACGTTTTAAATTTTTTTTTGATGGCAGCCAAGGAAAGGGGGCTACAAGGGCCATTCCCCCCCAAAATTGACAGAATTTTTTTTTTTAATAAAAATTTAAAAAAATTTAATAATAATTAAATAATGAAAAATTTTATTTGCATGATTACAGAGGGGAAAAAACCCCTCATAATGGCATCTCGTAAAACGTGATGTTGGACATTTTTTTTAGCGAGTGGGTACAAAAAAGAAAAAAGAAAACAAGAAAAAGAACAAAAAAGAAAATGTGGGAAAGGCTGCAGAAAAAAATCACGGGACATCTCACAAAAAAACATTTTTGATTTTACCAGTACAGTTAAATTTCTGCAGATACGTAGATCATACGGGGAAACCCTTCCCCCCATTTTTTTCTCAGCCAGCAACTTCTTTTGTTCCTCCTTCAATGTCTAAACGGACATTTCATCCACTGTTTGGGTTTTAAAAAAGATCCTGCCTCATGGAAAAATTTGGAAACCCCCAAATTTCCCTTTCGTAATGCTTTCATTGGAGAAAACTTCAGAAAACTCGGAACATTGCCCTTTAAAAAAACCCAGAAGGATTTATGATGATGGAAGTCGCCCGTTGTTTAAAGTCATCTATGTTTTATAGGAAGCTTGAAAATTTCAGAAACTGTGAAAAGATCATGGTTGGTATACCCCTTGAAAGCTCGGGAAAAGTGTACTGTGCACATGCAAGTAAATTTTTTACCCAAAAAAAATCCTTCACACAGGGGTTTTTAATGACTGGGGAAAAAATTTCAAGCGTTTTGGGGAACATAAAACAACACCCCCTCACAGGGGCTGCTTTTAGCCCTGTATTTGTGCACAGAAAAAAGGTTTTTGGATTTTCATTTGGAAAATCAAACTGAAAAAAAGCGCACTTTTTGGAGAAAAGTTTTTAGAAAGAGTTTTTTGCTGTTGTTAAAAATTTTTAGCTTTTAAGGGCTTGCTTTGGGGGAGGGAAAAAGGGTTTTTGGTGGGCGGAAAACAAAGGCAATTTCTTAGGGGTCATTTTTTAAATGTTAGCAAATTCGATCCATTTTTTAGCAAATCATGTGTCCACGCCCTTTGGGAAATGCAGGAAGAGGCACGAATTTTTACATGTCATCTACTATAAGCAATTTAATTTACCGAACCCGATACTAAGAAGGTCCCCAATAACCCTCATAGCGCTATGAAAAATGCAAAATACTTGCAATAAGGTTGATTCAACACCAATATTTCACTACAGATCAATTGACATTCATTGCTCCCCTTTGTCGCCCCCGTTGGGAAGCCTGTGAGCGCTTTTTAAAAATTTATTCCTCTTTCAGGCCATGAAAGGGAAAACAATGAAGAAAAGTAGTAATGGGGTTTTCTCTCTTGAAAATGATCTCTCTTTTTATGGATTGCCCTGGCCAAAAGCTACGACAATACAAGTAACTTTTCGGGTAAAAAATTTAAAGGGTTGGGAAGCCCCTATCAAGCAAATTTAACCCACTTGCTGAATATATGCCCTGGCTCAGCACCTTTTCCCTTTAAACTGTTTTGGGTTTTTGGTGCGGAGTGTTGTGTCGCGGGGTTTCTTTTTTTGGACTTTTACAAGCACTCTTTAAAATTTTTTTTCTCGCTTCAAAAAGCAAACGGTGGGGTATACCAAGTCAACCAAATTCCCTGGGGGTCATCAAATCATTACAACAAAAGGGGCAGCGCAGCATGATGTAACACATGCTTTGAAAGACAGGGTTTTGGCTGAAATAATTTTTGCTTTATCCCAAAAGCAGAGGATAAGACCGACAGCAATACAAGAAGCGAACCCGCCCGCTTAGCATCAAAAAATTGGGAAAATTTTGAATTGGGCCCCTTTCTCTGTGTTCTTTGGGACTGTATACTGGGAAGGTTTAAAAGCCCGAACAAGGGCACTTCAGAAAATTGAAAATTAAATGGCTACTTATGCTTTAAACCCCTATGGGAGGCTTTGTGGAATTTGTAAGTCACTTCGCAATGATGAAGTTTTGAAATGTTTGAAAAGAAAGCTAAAAGGGGTGGTGAAAAAACTACAGTTTCCGGGGTGAATTTAACAGCATCAAGGGAAAAGGAAACGCAATTTTGAAGAGCCCGACAATGAATTGTGTTGCACCAAAAGGGAGAAATGTAAACGCTACTACTTGTCATTCTGGATTTTATGAATTTCAAATTGGTTTAAAAAAAAAGAAATCTACCAAATCTCAATGACAAAATTTGGTTTTTGTTCAAAATTTTCTACTATGCCCAAAGCAGAATTGAGAGAAGCTGCATTAAAGTTGCAAAAACACCCTTTTAGCAGATGTTTTAGGGCACATTTGTTGAAGAAATAGGGTTTAATTTTTTTTTGGGGGTTTTTGAATCAGATTTTTAAAACTCTGCCCGGAAAAAGTGCTCCCTCAGTGCTTGAAACATTTAAGAAAAGCAGGTTAATTTTCAGAAACCTTCCCTAAGGGTTACATAGTGGGATGCTTTACCAACACTTTTCCAGCTATTTTAAAAGTGAAAGGGGAACGTTAAATTTTTTGTTTTGAAAAGAGTGAAAAAACCCGCTCCGTTTTTCCCCAAAGAGCCAAGACAAATTTTGTAACCTAGCCCTTTTTGAAACCCTTGAGTTGATCTAACAAGAAATATTGTTTTCAGAATATAATTGATGATTTTGCAAAAGAAATCCAGAAAAAAGTTTATTTAAGAAGTGCCTGTGAAATATAAACAATTCTTTACTTTCTTGAGTTTATATGATTTGATAGTCTTATGCATGATGCAATGATAACAATAATGGTCAGTGATTTATAAAGGGAATAATAGTGCTGTAGTGGTTATGCTGAATATAATAGGTACATGATGTCACTACTTTAATAGCCTAATCTAGTAATACTATGCTGTCTTGAGTTTATTCTCTTTAAAATGCATGATTTAACAAGATAGTTATAATGGCTGTTGGTAAATGGTTTTGGTTGTCTTGATGTACTTTCCCTATTAAATTTAATCTAAATAGCCAGAATGTATTTAATTAGACCTTAAACAGGCTCACACCGACCCCCCCTTCCCCACCCCCAAGCTGGAAGGGGTCGCTTCGCTTACCCATAACTCAAAGGGGCCCCGCCAATCTGAATAGCCTAGGGCCCGGAGACTTCTTAATCCGGCCCTGTGCATACCGTGTACGTCAAGCCCATATTGGAGCATACAGCACCAGTATGGGACCCCCACCTGGTCATACACATCAAGAAATTAGAGAAAGTGCAAAGGTTTTGCAACTAGTCCAGGAGCTGAGGGGTTTGTCCTACGAGGACAGTTTAAGGGAACTCAATCTGACAACTCAGGATCTCGTGGTCCTGAGTTTCTAATACACTGTACAGTTAACAGTGGAGAAGAAAGCAGCATGAGGAGGCTAGAAGCCAATCTTCAAAAGAGGGAACCACACAGGCATGAGACAATTCCTGCATGAGGTTCAATTGGGAAGAGAGCTCGAGAGAAAGACAGTAAAGGAAATGATGGAACACGTGGTCACAGAGTTCGTACCAAAGAGAAACAATAGAAGGCAAAACACTCAGGAAAATAGGGAGCTGAGCCGAAGAACCAGAAACGAAAATGCATGGATATGGAGACCCAGTGGAAGTAAAAGAATGACATATAGCACTGAAAGCCAGCTCTGACTTAAAGCTGTTATACAACCAAATCAAGAGGGAAACAACAGTAAAGGACCAAGTAACCAGGCTGAGGAAGAAAGGAGGGAAAAAATAATCAGGAAGTATGTTCAGAGCTTAGCATGAAATTTAGCGAGTTAGTCTCAGTGGAGAAAAGAAGGTTTCCAACAAACCGAGGTAGTAGGATACACCAGAAATGCTGGACACACTACAGACAACCAAGGAGGAAGTGAAGAAACTGCTATGTGAGCTAAATATCTCGAAGGTGGGGGCCCACATACATAACATTTCTCCGTGGGTCCTGAGAGAGGAAGCAGAAGCAATACGTATGCCGCTAACAACAATCTTCAACATGCTTATCGAAACAGAGTAACGCCTGAGGTGTAGAAGACAGCAAATGTGCTCCCAATTTTTAAGAAAGGAAACAGACAGACAGAAGTAAGCTACAGACCAATTGTTACTGACATGAATATTATGTAAAGTCATTGGGACGATTATCAAGAGAGGAGTAGTGGAATGCTTAGAAAAGAACAGGCTCTGTCATGACAACCATCACGGCTTCAGGATGGAAAATCCTGTGTCACAGACCTACTGTAGTTCTACGACAAGGCCACAAAACCAAGACAAAAAAAGAAATGGATAGGTAGACTGCATTTACTTAGACGGTAAAACCTAGAGTACCAGTACTGCGCAAGAGACTGGTACAAAAGCTAGAGAAGCAGGCAGAAAAAGTACTGCCATGGATCAGGGAAGAGATAGATTCAGATATTCCTATTCATAGGCGACGTGAAACTAATAAGAACTCAGGCAGAAGATGACCAAGTAAGGACTACAGGTTTCAAGCCTGGAGCGACGAATGCCACAAGGAAAAGGGATCTTCAGGTGAACATCATGTCGAGCACATCCACTGAGGTGCACATCAACCCGATAACCGCTGCAGCATGTGGACGCCTGGCAAACCTAAGAATAGCGTTTCGACATATAAGTAAGAAGTCATTCACGAAGCTGCACACCGTACACGTTTCGACCATATTGGAGTATGCAGCACCAGTATGGTGCTAGAAGTTTCCAAGAAGACTAGAATCCCCAGAGCTAAAGGGTATGTTCTATGAGGAGAGGTTAAAGGAACTCAACCTGACGACACTGGAGGACAGGTGGAACAGGTAAGATATGATAACGTATAAAATATTGAGAGAAATTAACAAGGTGGACAGTCCAGAATGCTTCAGCGATAGGATACAGGAACAAGGAAACACAGCTGGAAGTTGAAAACTCAGATGAATCCTAAGGATGTTAGGAAGTATTTCCTCAACCTGGAACAATCTGGAGAGTGAAGTAGTGGAGACAGGACCCATTCATAGTTTTAAGAATAGGTATGAAAGGCTCTTAGAGTGGGGAGAGAGTGGACCTAGTAGTAACTAGCAAAGATGAAGGCCAAGGAGCTGCAACCACATATAGGTGAGTACACACACACACACACACACACACACACACACACACACACACACACATTGTATGGTTTCAGGAAAGGGGAATCTTGTGTCACAACCTACTGGAGTTTTACGACAAGGTGAGGCAGGAGAGAGAGAGGGGGTAGACTGCATTTCTTGGATTGTAAAAAGGCTTTCGACACAGTTCCGCATATGAGACTAGAGCAAAACCTAGAGGAGCAGGCACGAATAACAGGAAAAGCACTGCAATGGATCACAGAATCCTGAGTGATGGTTTCGTGACGAGGTGTCAGAGGGGGGCGCTTGTGAAGAGCGGGGTTCCAAAAGGGCCAGTTCAAATGATGCTGCTT
>NW_026476069.1:0-10136 GCF_026875155.1 Cherax quadricarinatus
CAAATATTTTATTTTGCTATACATTGTTCCTTGTACTTTTATATAATTATTCTTTACTGTTCATTATCGTTTGTAAAACGCCATTTTTTTAATCATCTTACAACTCTGCATTATTTAGCCAATTATAGACTATTAAACAATTTTTATTTCGTTCTTAGCTTATGTACTGTTCCTGGCATTTGTTGCCCATTTATATGTCGTTTACTAATATAACTCTACAGTTATACACAAATAACACGCACATAGAAGAGAGGAGCCTACGACGACGTTTTGGTCCGACTTGGACCACTTACAAAGTCACACTAACGAAAAGGAGAGAAGGAAGGAGTATATATAGGCAGGAGGTGGTAGTGGAGGTAGAAGGTAGTAGTGGGGAAGGTAGTATGGAAGAGGAGGAGCTAGTCAAATTGTTAGGTAAGACACATATGCAACAGTTAGGTATCTTTATTATGAAACGTTTCGCCTACACAGTAGGCTTCTTCAGTCAGGTACAGAAAAGTTGATAGAAGCAGAAGATACTTGAAGACGATGTAATCAGTCCATCACCCTTAAAGTTTTGAAGTGGTCAGTCCCTCAGTCTGGAGAATAGCATTGTTCCATAGTATGAAACAATATGGAGAATATGGAACAATGCTATTTCTTCTCCATATTGTTTCATACTATGGAACAATGCTCTTCTCCAGACTGAGGGACTGACCACCTCAAAACTTTAAGGGTGATGGACTGATTACATCGTCTTCAAGTATCTTCTGCTTCTATCAACTTTTCTGTACCTGACTGAAGAAGCCTACTGTGTAGGCGAAACGTTTCATAATAAAGATACCTAACTGTTGCATATGTGTCTTACCTAACAACCTGTCGGTATTTTATACCATTTTAATGTTCAGCTAGTCAAATACCGAGAAAGAGGAGCACTGCAAGGGAGCTAGGTACCCACAGAGGGTAAGAGCAAGAACACAGAGGGGGGGGGATAAATAAAGAAAATGAAGGAACAAATACCCAAGTCAGAAGAAAGACAACCCAAAGAAGAAAAAGGAAAGAGGAAAGTGGAAGAGGGAGAAGAAGAAAAGGAAAAAAGAATCAGGTTAAGTCACGGGTGTTCTGAAGTTTGGAGCATTTTACAATGTGGTGGGATAGGAAGGCATCTATTGAGACAAGCGTGCGTGAGCGTGACTTGATGTGCGGTTGGAGTGTGAGTAAAGTAACATTTATACACAAATAACCCGCACATAAAAGAGAGAAGCTTACGACGACGTTTCGGTACGACTTGGACCATTGACAAAGTCGGACCGAAACGTCGTCGTAAGCTTCTCTCTTTTATGTGCGGGTTATTTGTGTATCGTTCCAGTCACGGTATTGTGCCTTTTTGTTATTTAAGTAACATTTATGACGGGATTCACGGAAAACGTTTAACCGGACTTGAGTCCTAGAGGTGGGAGGTACAGTGCCTGCACTCTGAAGCAGGAGTGTAGATACGTTGCAATTTTCGAACAGTAGTATCAGCACGCCTATGGCCAGAAAATATAAAATGAGTACTGTGTCACTCACGCTGCCATAGTCTGAGAAAACTTACCCTCATTTCTCCTGTGGCTATCATTGTAACATTGCTCAGCTATTGTTGACCCACTGAGAAGTGTGAAAATAATTGAGCTAAAGATTCCCCTCCCCCCGTGGCTTCTCTTACATTGTTAAATCACCTGTCTGCGATTGTCTGCATATATGTATATATATATATATATATATATATATATATATATATATATATATATATATATATATATATATATATAATATATATATATATATATATATATATATAAATATATATATATATTATATATACATATATATATATATGTATATATATATAATTATATATATATATATATATTTTTTTTTTTTTTCAACAAGTCGGTCGTCTCCCACCGAGGCAGGATGACCCAAAAAAGAAAGAAAATACCCAAAAAGAAAATACTTTCATCATCATTCAACACTTTCACCACACTCACACATTATCACTGCTTTTGCAGAGGTGCTCAGAATACAACAGTTTAGAAGCATACACATATAAAGATACACAACATACCCCTCCAAACTGCCAATATCCCAAACCCCTCCTTTAAAGTGCAGGCATTGTACTTCCCATTTCCAGGACTCAAGTCCGACTATATAAAAATAACCGGTTTCCCTGAATCCCTTCACTAAATATTACCCTGCTCACACTCCAACAGATCGTCAGGTCCCAAGTATCATTCGTCTCCATTCACTCCTATCTAACACGCTCATGCACACTTGCTGGAAGTCCAAGCCCCTCGCCCACAAAACCTCCTTTACCCCCTCTTTCCAACCCTTTCGAGGACGACCCCTACCCCTCTTTCCTTCCCCTATAGATTTATATGCTTTCCATGTCATTCTACTTTGATCCATTCTCTCTAAATGACCAAACCACCTCAACAACCCCTCTTCTGCCCTCTGACTAATGCTTTTATTAACTCCACACCTTCTCCTAATTTCCACACTCCGAATTTTTTGCATAATATTTACACCACACATTGCCCTTAGACAGGACATCTCCACTGCCTCCAACCGTCTCCTCGCTGCTGCATTTACCACCCAAGCTTCACACCCATATAAGAGTGTTGGTACTACTATACTTTCATACATTCCCATCTTTGCCTCCATAGATAACGTTTTTTGACTCCACATATACCTCAACGCACCACTCACCTTTTTTCCCTCATCAATTCTATGATTAACCTCATCCTTCATAAATCCATCCGCCGACACGTCAACTCCCAAGTATTTGAAAACATTCACTTCTTCCATACTCCTCCTCCCAATTTGATATCCAATTTTTCTTTATCTAAATCATTTGATACCCTCATCACCTTACTCTTTTCTATGTTCACTTTCAACTTTCTACCTTTACACACATTCTCAAACTCATCCACTAACCTTTGCAATTTTTTTTTAGAATCTCCCATAAGCACAGTATCATCAGCAAAAAGTAACTGTGTCAATTCCCATTTTGAATTTGATTCCCCATAATTTAATCCCACCCCTCTCCCGAACACCCTAGCATTTACTTCTTTTACAACCCCATCTATAAATATATTAAACAACCATGGTGACATTACACATCCCTGCCTAAGACCTACTTTTACCGGGAAGTAGTCTCCCTCTCTTCTACACACCCTAACCTGAGCCTCACTATCCTCATAAAAGCTCTTTATAGCATTTAGTAACTTACCACCTATTCCATAAACTTGCAACATCTGCCACATTGCTCCTCTATCCACTCTATCATATGCCTTTTCTAAATCCATAAATGCAATAAAAACTTCCCTACCTTTATCTAAATACTGTTCACATATTTATATATATATATATATATATATATATAATATATATATATATAATATATATATATTATATATATATATATATATATATATAATATATATATATATATATATATATATATATATGTATGTATATATACAACAATATTAATTTAGATATATGCTTCAAATATTCCACATTATCAAAGTTTTCATTTTCTGAGAAGATAAAATAATTGCGTTAGGTTTAACTTGAACTTTAATACACATATTCAAGAGTTTAGTAAATAATTTCCAATGA
This sequence comes from Cherax quadricarinatus, assembly GCF_026875155.1. Classification (NCBI taxonomy): domain Eukaryota; kingdom Metazoa; phylum Arthropoda; class Malacostraca; order Decapoda; family Parastacidae; genus Cherax; species Cherax quadricarinatus. The sequence goes on from NW_026476069.1 coordinate 3,643, forward strand.
CATCAAGGAACCCATTGAGAAACAACAATTTAGATCATATTTTGAATATTTAATTTTGAATATAGATAGCCTCATATTTTCATATATTTGTTGTGCCTTTAAATAAGATAATTCATTCATACCTGCGAGCCTGGTGGGTAAAGCGCACCCTAGAAAAGTTTGGGCGCTGTGAGTGGGAATAAAAACCCTTGTCCAGGGAGTAGAACTTAGCGGGCGTCGTGGTTGAGGGTCTGCATCATCTCGTACACCAGCCTCCCTATCTGTACCGCCAAGAATATACTTGTTAGATGTTAATTATATCTTGAAAGTATTCATGACACATCGTTATACACGATATGGGTCATGTATATGATTATGACCCGTGTCAGGAGATGCTTCTGCTTTCTGATGAATAAAATAACAGTACGTGTAATTTCAGGGTTTATGTATATCTCAGACATACATAAATTTAAGGCTTACTTTAATCTCCATTTCAGAAATTAAAGTAGCCTTGAGTAGTGTACAAGTCACACAAATTATTATTGTTGTTATTATTAAGGGGAAGCGCTAAACCCGTAGGATTATACAGCGCCTGAGGCGTTGATGTGGAAGGTATTCAGGTATAATTCAGGGAACTGGAGAACAGATCCAATTCCCTAGATCAAGATCCCCTCACCAGCATCAAGGTACCTTCCTTGAGGGGATGAACAAAAAATTAAATCCTTTTACCAATTTCAATAAAACGTTTACAGTGATTTAAGCAGCATTTGACACCCGCACACTGTCTTCCTAGTGACGTTTTGTCGACCAGATAGATAGAAAAAAAATCAATAATGCCCTATTCTAGTGCCTACAACTCTCCCTACTTTACGGAATTAGTAAGATGCACAATGTTCTAGCTGACATGAATTGAAAGATAAAGGCCTAAATAATTATTTAACCATAAAACTTTATGCAAAATGTCAGCAGAATTCATAATAAAAAAATGTTGAATTTGGTGCTTATTTCTTTTAAATCAATAAAAACATATTGGTATGGAACATCACAATTTCTTATTATCATTCTGTAGAACCAGCATTCCTCAACAACGTCTGCAAAAATCATGAATATTTTTCCGGTAGTTATCGAAAAATGTGACTATAAACTCCAGAGTTTTTATTTAATTATATTGTGTAAAACTCGACGGTTACCGTGCACCAAGTCTCAGCACACACAACCAAGTTTGTAGATGAATGGTTCAGAGAACCGACATGTTGATAAATTAGACACATGTGCAACTCTTGGGTATCTTTATTGAGGAAACGTTTCGCCACACAGTGGCTTCATCAGTCCATACAAAGGAGAATCTTGAAGAACAGGAGGAGAATGAGGTAATCAGTCCCTCAACCTTGAGTCGATGTGGTCAGTCCATCAATCTTGAATAGAATACGGCATACGTGCTGAGAAGGAGCTTATAAACCGTTGGCAGGAGAGGTGCAGCAGTCATAGGTCGTGTAACATTTGTTCAATGTTGAAGTAGGTCGTGCCCAAGAATTAGGCAAGCGAAGAATTCCCAAGTATTAAGATCCCAAGAAGTTGCAGTGTCTGACAGGTTTGTAGATGAATGGTTCAGAGAACCGACATGTTGATAAATTAGACACATGTGCAACTCTTGGGTTTATAAGCTCCTTCTCAGCACGTATGCCGTATTCTATTCAAGATTGATGGACTGACCACATCGACTCAAGGTTGAGGGACTGATTACCTCATTCTCCTCCTGTTCTTCAAGATTCTCCTTTGTATGGACTGATGAAGCCACTGTGTGGCGAAACGTTTCCTCAATAAAGATACCCAAGAGTTGCACATGTGTCATTCACACACAACCAAATATCCCGGCAGCCCACAGGCTACTGACGTGTGTTTTTCTCCATGGACTGATAGGAGCTCCACAGAGAATAAGCCAACTAGTATATTTGGAAAGAAACAATCATAAAAACCGTAATTTTTGCAGAAAAAAAAAACGTATTGTCATCATGTCCCCTTGATGACAGCAGGATTAAAAAAAAATACATTTTTAGAATAAGATGGTTAGTTATATGATAGAAGCAAGCTGATTGCATCAAATTGATGCTAGAATTAGGCACTATTTTTCGGTAAGATAACATTTTTTTTTCCAAAATTTTTCGATTTTTTTTCTCCAGAAAGTGTCGCAAATCATGTAAACGATAGCAGCATGGGTTCGAGTCCTTGGCTAGTGCAGTGTTGTTGTTGATCAATACCACTCGTTCGTGGTCACAATAATATATATATATATATATATATATATATATATATATATATATATATATATATATATTATATAATATATATATATATATATATATATGTATATATATGGTGGCACCACCTCTGGAACTGGACTGGGGACCCTCATCCTCAGAGAAAAGAATAAACTTACTTCTGGGAAAACTCGAGGTTCTCCACGGAGATGTTTGAATATTTTCTTCTCCTACCACCCCCTATATTCTATATTCTCTGTGAACTTTATTTAAAGGCAAAATACATTGACAAAAATACAATGGGGAATAGAACAACATAAATAACATCTCAGAGCGTACATCTAGAATGTTTCGTCCAGCTCCCCACCGGTGGGCCGCGTGCCCAGAATAATGCAGGCATTTACCCTCTGGATCACAACACAGAGTCTCTGATAGAGGAAGCTGGCCGCTCTGTGATCCTTAGTTTCTGAGACGAGCTTTTGTCCCTGCTCTTTGATGAACTTTAGAGCACACTTGCCCCATGCTCCAAGGGTCTCTGACCTTATTAGGACGAAGTTATAGCAAGGGGGAACGCTTTCATATCTGCGGTTCTTCTGGGTCTCCCTGTAGCTGGCAGCTCCACCCCCCTTCAGCTTCAGAGTATGGCAAGTAGGTGTCTACCAAAGTGGCGGCACAGGTTTAGTCCCATGCAATCTGCTTACCATCCCTCTAGGGGTAGCATAGTGACTCCATCAGGGCGCTTTTGACTTCCATCAGACCTCTGTATTTGGGGTTCCCGTTGAGCTGGGCAACGGGCTGTGACGAGACTTCTCTTTATAATGTCATTAACCTCCTCATGTCTAGCATACTCCTCTTCTGATGTATGACACACCAGACCATGAAGTCCGAATTGATCAGCTGTCGCCCTGCAGCAAATACACCTATGTTCGGTGAGGATGGGGCGCAGTCGAGTGCTCAGGGAGGAATTTGGAACAGCTAAAAGAAAGTCTCCTTTAAGTAGATAAGTATTTATTTGACAAGATAGAACATCTAGCCAAAATTTTTTACCATCGGTTCTATGGTTGCTGGGAGATTTATAGTACAACATAGTATTACCGTCTTTCCTCATGTTTTGAGTACCAGTGGTGATATGCTATTCACAAACAATATAAAGGCTTCCTGACAGGGCTTTTAGTGATATAATCACTAGCCAAGTGTAGCATTTGGTCATATGACCGACGCCTCCTGCAGGCTTACTGGGTTGACAGGGATGATATCACATGATGTGTTCACTTGGTGACTATACATTAAAACAGGGAAGCCCATATGGGTTTTGCAAATTAATTTTCACATATAATAATTAGTTTTTGGTTTCAAAATCAATATTTTAATTATATTTATTTATCAACATTTTATTGACTAACATAAAATTTAATGGAAGACGAATTTTATTGATAAATTAGACACATATGTAACAGTTGGGCATTTATACTGAGGAATCGTTTCGTCACACAGTGGCTTCATCAGTCCATACAAAGGAGTATGGTGAAGAACAGGAGCTTGAGGTAATCAGTCCCTCATCCTGGAGTCGATGTAATCAGTCCATCAATCTTGAAAGGAATACAGCATTTGCTTTGCACGAAGAAGTTGCTTATATACTGTAGACAGGTGAAGTGAAGCAGTCGTAGGTGGTATCACATCTGATTAATCCAAATGTGGAAGTAGGTCATGCCTAAAGGATAGGCAAGTGAAGAATTCCTTGTATTAAGATCCCAAGATGTTGCTGTGTGTGGCATGCAAAGAGTACATAACTTTTATTCAGCGCATGTACACACCTTCATTGAAAGGCTATCTCCCCCAACCAGCAAACCAATACTAGGGTCGGACGATGGGCCCCGTCGTTTGATCAGTACCCAGGTTCAAGTCAATGAGAAGATGGTTTTGGCAATCGCAGAGGTGTTGTGGGTACCACACACCTGTCTGCCCTTGTCATTCCCATTCTAGAGCTGGTTGAAGCACGGTCTGCTCTCTAGTGGCTTCTATTCTGCCTTATTTACAGTGGAGTGCACTAATACCTATTGTTGTACATAGTGTATATAGTGTACATACTTGGTGAAGGATAATGTAAGTCAAAAGTTTTTCTGCTGCGTTTATTTTGCCCCCTTTACACCCAGGATAACAGGCCTTTGCATTCCAGGGTTGTAATTCTGTGTCTAACAGGAATGTAGATAAATGGTTCAGAGAACCGACAAGTTGATAAATTATAGCAGCTTCTTCGTGCATATGCTGTATTCTTTTCAAGATTGATGGACTGATTACATTGAGCCTTGCCTGAGGGACTGATTACCTCAAACTACTCCTGTTCTTCACCATTTTCCTTTATATGGACTGATGAAGCCACTGTGTGGAGAAACGTTTCCTCAATAACGATACCCAAGTGTTACACATGTGTCTAATTTATCAACTTGTCGGTTCTACAAGGAACCGACAAGTTGTTTACACAACTATATTCAAAGTATAAATAGTTAATACAGACATATCAACTGTCCATCCGACTAAATTCTGGTCACAGATTATTCATCTTACTTAGTTGTCAAAATTACCATATAAAGTTCTACTGTTTCCTCAACATATCAATGCACAGCATTAATTTCTGTGTTTTGGTGCATTGCTAAGACCAACGATCGTGTATAATATTTATGAGAATGATCCAGGTGACTGAGGACCCAGAATTAAAGTTTCTGGCTTTCAAAAAGCACACATACATTTTCTCACTAGTTTTCCTGGCTCTAAACCCAGTGTAATTTTTTTTTTTTATTCGCACGTATTATCCCATTTCTTGTAGTCATTAAGTTTTTGACGTTGATATTATAAATATTTCTTTCAAAATATAAAACGATATTAATAATATTTTTTAAAAGTTTAATATATTAATGTATGAATTAGGAAAGTTTGTTTTTCAAATTTGTTTTTCCTGTTGAAAAATAATGTTTAACAGCGATTATATAACTAAGTATAATATAGGATATGTTGTTTATATCAACAATTCTGTCACTCTTATGTACTAGCAAAATATAGGAGTATGTTGTTATATCAACAACATCTGTCACTCTTGTATACTAGTAAAATATAGGAGTATGTTGTTATATCAACAACATCTGTCACTCTTGTATACTAGTAAAATATAGGAGTATGTTGTTATATCAACAACATCTGTCACTCTTGTATACTAGTAAAATATAGGAGTATGTTGTTATATCAACAACATCTGTCACTCTTATGTACTAGTAAAATATAGGTGTATGTTGTTATATCAATCTCCCTATCTCCGTCACTATTTGTAGAAAGTTATTTTTCCCCTCTATACAAAGGGGCACACGGCTGAAATTACAGAGTCAACGTGTGATCGTAAGAACTTTGGAAACCAATAATTTACGACATTAAGTGAAAGCTTCCCTTTGGAATTTACACAGTTAGCACAACCACAATTGTTTTTTTTCCTCTTACTCGTTCCTTAACCCACATTGTTTTTCTTCAACTCTTAGTCCCACTAATTTATCACTTGTAACTATATTTTGACCTTTACTGAAGACCTTTTTCACTGCAACTAATGTCGAGTACTGACCTTAGCTATGAGAGGAAAGGTCGTAATGTTCAGTAATTTTGTCTTTAATAAACCAGTAGGAAAAGAGTCTGACATATCGTCGGTCTTATAGCATAATCAGTTAATTAATATTCTATAAAATTTTATTTAAACATTGAGATAAACATATGTGCAAACACCTAAAAACAATTATCAGGAAGAGTTTCGGTCCAGAGATTTTGTAAACAAGGTCTCAAGACCGAAATGGATCTAAAACAAAAAATGTCTTTAGTGATTATACACGTTTCTATTTCCTCTTCTTGTATCATAATTTTCACAAATAAACATTAGTGTTTAAACTTAACAATACGTAATGCATTTTTTTGAACTTTGAACAATCATAATTTTTTTAAATTTCGATCTAAGTACTTCTCGGAATAATTATTACAATGGTCAGAACAGTACTCACGTTTGACGTGAATGTGACAACGATGTAGTCTGTACGAGCCAAGAAGTAGATATCAACTACGAGATCTCTAAGCGAGGTCACAGTGAACCGTGTTATATCCTGGTCCACTTGTACATGCTTCCTGTGATAAAGGATCTTGTAATGAGGGTACCTGTGGAATAATGTAATATTTGGTTCCTTAGATCGTGAGAGTATGTTTGAAATATATTTTGCTGACGTCATTCTT
>NW_026476074.1:0-10563 GCF_026875155.1 Cherax quadricarinatus
CTTAGTTGCACTTTGTCCTTTTATTTTACATATTGTGGGTAATCTACCAACTTTATTACATGTATAGAGCTGTAAAAGAACTTTTGGGTTTCTGTTACTTATACTTATTGAGATAAATCCAAGTAATCTGTTTGCCTTGTCGCGCACACTAAGGCACTGCTGCCTTGGCTTTACGTTTTTGCTTACCATGACTCCCAAGTCCTTTTCACACTCTGTATGATGAAGCTCTACTTCACCTAGTTTATAGCTTCGAGGGTTATTTTCATTACCATGGACCAGTACCTTACACTTATCCACATTGAATGAATCATACGGCCTATCTTTGTATCATCAGCAAACTTGCTAATGTCACTCGTAATCCCTTCATCAAGGTCATTAATGTAAATTATGAACAAGAGAGGACCTAAAACTGACCCTTGTGGAACGCCACTAGTAACTAAGCCCCATTCTGATTTGAACCCATTAATGGAAACTCTCTGCTTTCTATTGGTAAGCCATGCCTCTATCCATGCTAGAACTTTACCTCCTATACCATGAGCTGCCACTTTTCTTAAGAGTCTCTTGTGAGGTACTCTATCGAAGGCTTTACTTAAATCAAAATAAACAATATCATATTCCTTATCACTGTCTACTGCCTCAAATGTTCTATTGAAGAACGTCAGTAAGTTTGTCAGGCAGGAACTACCTCTCGTAAACCCATGCTGAGATTCATTTATCAAGTTATGCTCTTCAAGGTGACTTCTTATAATGTCAGCTATAATTGATTCTAGTAATTTGCCCACTATAGATGTCAGGCTTATTGAACGGTAATTTGAAGGAGTGGACTTATCCCCTGATTTGAATATAGGAACCACATTGGCCATCTTCCACAACTCAGGCACAACACCAGTAAGGATGGACGCATTGAACACACTCGTTAATGGCTGACTAAGTTCCATCTTGCATTCCTTAAGTACCCTGGAAAATAACTCGTCGGGCCCCTGGGACTTACTTTGCTTCAGTTTGTCTGTCTGTTTGATAACCATGTCCCTCGTGACAGTAATATTAGTCAATTTGAATTCTTCAGGAACTGAATAATTGTTAATTTCTGGAATCTCATTTATGTCTTCCTGTGCAAAAACTGACAAAAAACAGTCATTAAATATGGAACACATTTCCAGTTCATTATCCGTCAGCTGTCCATTCCCAATTTTCAGAGGTCCTACTTTTTCCTTAACCTTCGTCCTATACACTTGAAAGAACCCCTTTGGATTGGTCTTTGATTCATTAGCAACTCTAATTTCATAGTCACGTTTAGCCTTTCTAATCCCCTTTTTAACTTCTCTTTTAAGCTGAACATATTGATCAGTAAGGTTAACCTCTTCCCTTCTGATGCGCCTATATATTCCCTTTTTCTCCCCTAATAAATGGTTTAGCCTCCTGTTAACCCATTTGGGATCGTTATTATCAGATCTAATTTCTCTCTGAGGAATGTATATACTCTGAGCACGGTGTACATTATTAAGAAAAGAATCATTAACGCAGATCTCTTCGTAATCATAAGTATGATCATCGTCAATAAAATCATTAGCTAGACAACCCCAATCAAGATTTGACAGGTGTTCCCTAAGTCCATTATAATCGGCAGAACGAAAATCAGGGATTTTTACTGTATTATCATTATTCCTGTATTCCCAGTTAATGCTAAAAGTGATGGATTTGTGATTACTTGCGCCAAGCTCTTCAGTGATCTCCAGATTATTTACGAGTGTTTCCTTATTTGACAAGACCTGGTAAAGCAAATTATTACCCCTGGTAGGCTCTGTTACACACTGCTTCAGAAAACAGTCTTGAACTGTTTCCAGATTACCGGTCAAAGAATTCCAGTCTATTTGACTAAAGTTAAAATCCCCTACAATCACTATGTTATTGTGTCTAGAAGCCCTAACAATTTCGTCCCAAAGAAGTCTCCCTCTATCGTGATCCAAGCCTGGAGGTCGGTATATTACATCTAGAATTAGCTTTTCTTGACCCTCCACGAACTCTACCCAAACAGATTCTGTTACTGTTCCATCTACTTTTATACCTGTTTTTAAGCAACAGTTAATATTTTCTCGAACATATAATGCAACTCCTTCCCCCTTCTCACAACATCTATCCATATGGAACAACTTAAACCCTTGAATACTACACTCAGCAATCATATCCCGACTCTTTAAATCATGCCACGTTTCAGTTAATGCAATGACGTCGAAGTTCCCAGCACATGCTATCAAACGTAGTTCATTAATCTTATTTCTTGCACTTCGAGTGTTAGCATAAAATACCTTTATATATTTTTTCTTCTGCACATTTTTCCTATTCATCTTTGTTTTTACACAATTTCTGAAATTATCATTACCTAGGGTTACTTCATGACAGTTACTATTAAGATTCTTAATATCAGAGCATAAGTTAATATATCCATACTCATTTTTTATCATCTCTAAACCCATACCTCTAACTAATCCTAGTTTAAAGTCCTAACAACCCCCTCAACTGAGCTAGCAAGAAAATCCACACCTGCCCTGGATAAGTGAACCCCATCCCTGGCATACATGTCATTTCGGCCATAGAAGTTGTCCCAGTTGTCAATGAATGGCACTGCATTATCCTTACAGTGTTTATCCAGCCAACAATTAATACCAATTGCTCTGGACAACCATTCATTTCCAACACCCCTTCTTGGCAAAATGCCACATATAACAGGGCGCCCCCCTTTTTCCTAATTATGTCTATTGCTGTTTTGAACCTTCTAACTACGTCCTCACTTCTGCGCTTGCCTACATCATTGCCTCCAGCACTGAGGGGGATAATGGGATTGATCCCATTACCGTTCATGATGTTGTCAAGCCGGCTAACAATGTCCTCCATCCCAGCCCCAGGAAAGCAACCTCTCTGTCTCCTACTCCTGTCCTTCAAGCAGAAAACCCTATCCATATATCTAACCTGGCTATCCCCAACAACAACAATATTCTTACCTTCCTTAGTGTCGTTTGTCGTGGCGTTCCCAATAGTCGACTCACATTCGTCGGGTAGCACCGAGAATGCATTGGATGTTTCCACAGAAGTCTCTTTCTTCTTCGTCGTCTCTGCCTTTCTATTCGTCTTCTTGATCGTCAACTTCGTCTCATGCTGTACAGCCACTGTCCACGTTCCCTTCTTGACCTGAGGGCTCGAAACAGGACTACTACGAATCCTCTTGTTTTCCTCGGTCAATCGCCGTATATCCATCTTCGCTACCCTCAATTCTTCCTTAAGCTGCTGGTAAAGTTGCTCGATTGAGGGCCTCTTGATTCAGTCCACGGGGAGCACACAAGACACTTCTTCACAGAGTTTAATACAGGTCAGTGATGGTAGGGGGGAGGACGATCAGTGATGGTAGGGGGAGGACGATCAGTGATGGTAGGGGGAGGACGATCAGTGATAGTAGGGGAGGACGATCAGTGATGGTAGGGGAGGACGACCAGTGATGGTAAGGGGGAGACGATCAGTGATGGTAGGGGAGGACGACCAGTGATGGAGGGAGAGAGGACGATCAGTGATGGTAGGGGGGAAAACGATCAGTGATGGTAGGGGGAGGACGACCAGTGATGGTAGGGGAGGACGATCAGTGACGGTAGGGGGAGGACGATCAGTGATGGTAGGGGGGAGGACGACCAGTGATGATAGGGGGGAGGACGATCAGTGATGGTAGGGGGAGGACGATCAGTGATGGTAGGGAGGACGATTAGTGATGGTAGGGGGAGGACGATCAGTGATGGTAGGGGGAGAGCGATCAGTGATGGAAGGAGAGAGAATGACCAGTGATGGTAGGGTGGAGGACGATCAGTGATGGTAGGGGGGAGGACGATCAGTGATGGAAGGAGAGAGGATGACCAGTGATGGTAGGGGGAAGGACGATCAGTGATGGTAGGGAGAGGACGATCAGTGATGGTAGAGGGAGGACGATCAGTGCTGGAGGGAGAGAGGACGATCAGTGATGGTAGGGGAGGACGATCAGTGATGGTAGGGGAGGACGATCAGTGATGGTAGGGGAGGACGATCAGTGATGGTAGGGTGAGGACGATCAGTAATGGTAGGGGGAGGACGATCAGTAATGGTAGGGGGGAGGACGACCAGTGATGGTAGGGGAGGACGATCAGTGATGGTAGGGGGAGGACGATCAGTTATGGTAGGGGGATGACGATCAATGATGGTAGGGGAGGACGATCAGTGATGGAAGGAGAGATGGTGACCAGTGATGGAGGGAGAGAAGACGATAAGTGATGGAGGTAGTGAGGACGATCAGTGATGGATTGATAGAAGACGATCAGTGATGGAGAGAGCTGGCAATCAGGGATGGTGGTAGAAGACGATCAGTGATGGAGGTAGATGCTGATCATTGATGGAGGGAGATAACTTTTAATGATGGAGGGAGATAATGATGAATGGAGAGAAATGATGAACAGGGACTAAGGGAGACGATGATCAGTGATGGAGGGAAAGAAGATTTAGTGATGAATGGGAATGGTAACTGATAATGAATGGAATAACAGAGGTAGAAGAACCATCATTATTTTGAGGAATAAACAGAGAACATCAAAGTCAGCTGATCAAAATCCAAATGAAGATATACAGCAACGTCTCTTGGAACAAAAAAAATCTGTTCGAACTCTAGTTGAAATATTCTTAAAATAATATACATAATAATAATATATAATATTATAAAGAATGTGAGAGTGAAGGGTGATGGAGCCGCAGTGTGTACACCCGACACACACTCTTGACACATCCTTATCTCACCTGACTTGAAGGAATATTATTCACACTCACCGAGTGATCACGAGTTAGACTGAAAATTGTGGTATCGATAACGATTTACTAGTTCTGTGGAAAGAACCTGTCTCATGGTCTGCAATACTCACCCTCAGCTACCTCATGGTCTGCAATACTCACCCTCAGCTGCCTCATGGTCTGCAATACTCACCCTCAGCTGCCTCATGGTCTGCAATACTCATCCTCAGCTGTCTCATGGTCTGCAATACTCACCCTCAGCTGTCTCATGGTCTGCAATACTCACCCTCAGCTACCTCATGGTCTGCAATACTCACCCTCAGCTGCCTCATGGTCTGCAATACTCACCCTCAGCTGCCTCATGGTCTGCAATACTCACCCTCACCTGCCTCATGGTCTGCAATACTCACCCTCAGCTTCCTCATGGTCTGCAGTACTCACCCTCCGATGTCTCATGGAGTGCAATACTCACCCTCAGCTACCTCATGGTCTGCAATACTCACCCTCAGCTGCCTCATGGTCTGCAATACTCACCCTCAGCTGTCTCATGGACTGCAATACTCACCCTCAGCTGTCTCATGGTCTGCAATACTCACCCTCAGCTACCTCATGGTCTGCAATACTCACCCTCAGCTGCCTCATGGTCTGCAATACTCACCCTCAGCTGTCTCATGGACTGCAATACTCACCCTCAGCTGTCTCATGGTCTGCAATACTCACCCTCAGCTGTCTCAGGGACTACAATACTCACCCTCAGCTACCTCATGGTCTACAATACTCACCCTCAGCTACCTCATGGTCTACAATACTCACCCTCCGCTACCTCATGGTCTGCAATACTCACCCTCAGCTGCCTCATGGTCTGCAATACTCACCCTCCGCTACCTCATGGTCTGCAATACTCACCCTCAGCTACCTCATGGTCTGCAATACTCACCCTCAGCTACCTCATGGTCTACAATACTCACCCTCAGCTACCTCATGGTCTACAATACTCACCCTCAGCAAACCTCATGGTCTACAATACTCACCCTCAGCTACCTCATGGTCTGCAATACTCACCCTCACTACCTCATGGTCTACAATACTCACCCTCAGCTACCTCATAGTTTACAATACTCACCCTCAGCTACCTCATGGTCTACAATACTCACCCTCAGCTACCTCATGGTCTACAATACTCACCCTCAGCTGCCTCATGGTCTACAATACTCACCCTAAAGCTACCTCATGGTCTACAATACTCACCCTCAGCTACCTCATGGTCTACAATACTCACCCTCAGCTGCCTCATGGTCTACAATACTCACCCTCAGCTACCTCATGGTCTGCAATACTCACCCTCAGCTACCTCATGGTCTACAATACTCACCCTCAGCTACCTCATGGTCCGCAATACTCACCCTCAGCTGCCTCATGGTCTGCAATACTCACCCTCAGCTGTCTCATGGTCTGCAATACTCACCCTCAGCTGCCTCATGGTCTACAATACTTACCCTCAGCTACGTCATGGTCCACAATACTCACCCTCAGCTGCCTCATGGTCCGCAATACTCACCCTCAGCTGCCTCATAGTCCGCAATACTCACCCTCAGCTGCCTCATGGTCTGCAATACTCACCCTCAGCTACCTCATGGTCTGCAATACTCACCCTCAGCTACCTCATGGTCTGCAATACTCACCCTCAGCTACCTCATGGTCCGCAATACTCACCCTCAGCTGCCTCATGGTCTGCAATACTCACCCTCAGCTACCTCATGGTCTACAATACTCACCCTCAGCTACCTCATGGTCTACAATACTCACCCTCAGCTACCTCATGGTCTGCAATACTCACCCTCAGCTACCTCATGGTCTACAATACTCACCCTCAGCTGCCTCATGGTCTACAAAAACTCACCCTCAGCTACCTCATGGTCTACAATACTCACCCTCAGCTACCTCATGGTCTACAATACTCACCCTCAGCTACCCATGGTCTACAAAAACTCACCCTCAGCTACCTCATGGTCTACAATACTCACCCTCAGCTGCCTCATGGTCTACAATACTCACCCTCAGCTACCTCATGGTCTACAATACTCACCCTCAGCTACCTCATGGTCTACAATACTCACCCTCAGCTACCTCATGGTCTACAATACTCACCCTCAGCTGCCTCATGGTCTACAATACTCACCCTCAGCTACCTCATGGTCTACAATACTCACCCTCAGCTACCTCATGGTCTGCAATACTCACCCTCAGCTACCTCATGGTCTGCAATACTCACCCTCAGATACCTCATGGTCTACAATACTCACCCTCAGCTACCTCATGGTCTACAATACTCACCCTCAGCTGCCTCATGGTCCGCAATACTCACCCTCAGCTACCTCATGGTCTACAATACTCACCCTCAGCTGCCTCATGGTCCCGCAATTACTCACCCTCAGCTGCCTCATGGTCCGCAATACTCACCCTCAGCTGCCTCATGGTCCGCAATACTCACCCTCAGCTACCTCATGGTCTACAATACTCACCCTCAGCTACCTCATGGTCTACAATACCACCCTTACTACCTCATGGTCTACAATACTCACCCTCAGCTACCTCATGGTCTACAATACTCACCCTAGCTGCCTCATGTCTACAATACTCACCCTTAGCTACCTCATGGTCTACAATACTCCCCCATAGGTCTTTTATACAGATTTAAACATTTCTGAACAATATTTTATAAAATTATAAGGGAAGAACTGAACAAAAGTGATCGTGACTTCTCTCGGGACATGAACGTGAGGGTGTGAATGATGAACGTACATACAACGCCATCTAGTATGTAGTAAGGCAGAATATGATTTAATTGATTCAGTTGCAGCTGTAGAGATGCTGCATCAGAATCTTTTATTATGACCATCCCAGGAAATGTAGAAATCACCTGAATAAAGATGCGTTTCGTGCCATGAATTGCAAATTCTTCCACCCAAAAATGTGTTATGGCTCAATCAATGTGAGAAACTGCTATATAATAAATTATCCAGCATTACATGTGAAGTGAACTAGACTACAAAAGCCACGGGGAAAATTTAAAACCTAAACACAAAGGCCATAGCCACACAAACAGCAAATAAAAACAAAGTTCCACTTATCAATGGACTTTTCATGGAGTTAGATGCAATGTTTGCGGTTATTACAAAGACTCAAACAAAAGAGTAACTTAACAGTGAAATGTGTATCCTTGGGAACAGTTTTCTATGGTGTGATTGGACAAATCAACAAGAGAGAAGTGGTGGGTTGTTCTATATCTCAAAAAGTCATTCATTTATGCTAAGTTACTTGATGCCACAAATAATGTAGCTGAAACTCTAGTGGCGGAAATGAAATCAAAATCTCGTTGTTACAATTGTTTGTGAATCACCATATGCAACTTCCCAGCAGTTCAAAATCGAATCTGCACTGTGTACTTTAACACAGAGTATGTAGGTTCGAGTCCTTCAGTGGTCTCAGATAATGTCTGGAAATATTTTTATATCCGAATTCTAAAGCATTCTATGATCTCATGTGTGGCAGTGTGTGTCGCAGGATGAGATGAAACAACTGGACACAAGCCTGGTGCTCCCGGGGATGGAAAATAACGCCTAATGTGTACTGGGCCCCAATACTTACGTGGGAACTATTTGTGTGGTATAGTACTGTATAATTTGATGGAGTGTGCAGGTCAGAGGCACCTGGGAATCAGTTCTCAAGTGAAATTTATAAAAAAAAGGCCTAATAATTTTTTTATCCGGCTTCATGGTGAGGTCTAGTCTCTGCTCTCTGACGGCTGTTCATAGTTTTTGAAGGTATAGACATATATGAAAATCCATCATGCGCAGCTCCCAAATATACTGTTGAATGGTGACTTCAATTTAAGATACCTAAAATAGAAGAATATACCAAAGCCTATAATGGCAGAGAAATCCAAGTGCCAATATGAATGAACAGTCTCACTCAACTAAAATGTTAAGACTCGGCAACAAATACGCCTTATGCCAGCAAACAGCAAAACTGTCCAGCTTATATTCACAAATAATGAAGATCTTCGTCAGAACATAATAATGTAAAAAAAAAAAGGAAGAGAGAGAGAGAGAGAGAGAGAGGCAGAGAAGAGAGAAGAGAGAGAGAGAGAGAGAGAAGAGAGAGAGAAGAGAGAGAGAGAGAGAGAGAAGAGAGAGAGAGAGAGAAATCAGACCAAAACCTGACAGAAGTTCAGACATGCTTACTCACTTGTCCTTGACATGTAGACACAATAGAATGACAGAGATCAGTACATATACTAGATAACAAATCCCATGAACAATATATGAGTAACTTCTGTATATATATATATATATATATATATATATATATATATATATATATATATAATATATATATATATATATATATAATATATATATATATATATAATAATATATATATATATATATATATATATATATATATATATATATATATATATAAATATATATAATATATAATATATATATACATATATATATATATATATATATATATATATATATATATATAATATAAATATATATATATATATATATATATATAAGTAGTGATGAATTTCTACAGAGCGGTCCATGTGGCAGAGTGGCTTCCTCCCAAAAGGCCTTCTACAGAGCAGTCTCCTTTTCACACCTATATGCTAATGACCTTTTTCACACCTATATGGTAATGACCTTGACCTCGCCCTCGAGACCACCTCACCCTCAACCCCCCCACCCACGACCCCGCGACCCCCCGCGCCCCCCCCCGCCCGCGCCCCCCGCGCCCCGACTACCCCCCATCCGTGTCCCCGTGCCCCCAAGCCCGCCCCTCGCGCCCGCCCGCACCCCCGCGCCCGGCCGTCGCGCCCGACCGCACCTTCTGCTGCGCCTTCTGCAGCGTCGTCCGGATCGCCCCCACGCCCCGAATTTTTTTCCAATTTTTTTCGAAAATTTTTTGAATTTCATTTTATTGTGCTCTCCACTTCCTCGAATCAAGTTTTTGGATTCCCCCTCCCACTTTCACCCCCACCCCAAATTTTTTCGAATTTTTCTCGATAATACAAAGTCTCCATCTCCTTGGATTAAGGTTTTCTCGATAATACAAAGCCTCCATTTCCTTGGATCAAGTTTTTGGATTCCCCCCTATGGGGGTTCGAATTTCTTGTGCTCTCCTCGGATCAAGTTTTTTCTCTCGATAATACCAAGACTCCATCTCCTCGGATCGAGTTTTTGGATTCTCCCCTCTGGGGGTAAGCATTCAAATGAACTCCTCCTATGGGGCATGGTACTTTCTCTTACTACAGGTCTAAACAAGTGTGACATCACCCCACCTGTGTTTACTCGGCGGTCAGTGACGTCACGTGATGACCTCACACATTCAGGCTGAATCTTGTCGACTTCCCCCTATGTCAGTGACGTCACGCGATGACCCCCCACACACACACACAGGCTGAATCTTGTCGACTTACCCCTACACATTTCATATACAACATAAGGAAAACATTTTCACTCTTAACCCAGGATAACCCAAATAATTTCACATTTTTTTTTCGTTAATACCCACAAAAAACCACAATTTCTTTACAAAATACAAACACAAGTCTAGACATTTTTCTCGTTAAAAACTATTTCATCCAGGTCACTCCCCACGAAGTAACTTTCTCTCTCTCTTTCTCCCCACCCTCCCGAAACCCCACACTCCAACCAAAAACCTCAAAATTTCCCCTCAAACCCCCAAATTTTTTCT
>NW_026476076.1:0-10258 GCF_026875155.1 Cherax quadricarinatus
TATTAACCCTCCCCTCAAACATCTCCTGCCAACCTCAACGAACACAGACCAAAACACAAGGCACGATCACTTTTTATGTTCCTCGTTCCATCTCACGCAATAAAAAACCAATGCCAAAAATGGCCCTAAAACTGGAATTCATTACCTGTAAATAAAAAAAAACACACCTTTTTTTAAAAATTCAATCTCTTCTCAAAGATCCTTCCCCACCAAAACCAAATAAATACGAATAACTGAACCTTAAAAATTGTATACACACAAATTTTAAACCTAGGCCCCCAATCTAACTTTATTATTTTTTTAAATACACACCAAACAGAAACCTATTCGACGAATGTACACAATGCAAAAAACCAATGACCTTCTTTTTAAAACCATTTGTGCTTTATATTACGTTTACAATAATTTTTATCCTGATTTCATCATTGCTTAGTTAACTAAGTTAATTTTTTAAGCCAGCCCGTAAGCAGCATAAAAAATGGCTTGGCATGTTCCCTTTTCCGTATTTTTTGTACCTCTGTAGTATGTTTAAAAATTACAAAATAAATAAAAAATAAATCTATGAAGGTGGGGGGGGGGGGGTGTTGCCAGGGATGGATTTATTGATTTTTCTTACTGCAGCTTTTTTTTGGGTTTTTGTTGCCTTTAGGTGTGTTGCGCATTTTATCCCCCAAAGCACAGATAGCATAGGGGGAAATGGATATATATAAAAAGGTAAGTGTGAAAAGGGGCAGTTTGCAAAACGTAAACATACCCGGGAAGGACCCCACCGTTTTGGATACTTTTTTTGTTATTTTTGGGAAAAGGGTGCGAAATTTAGGTTTTGTTGTTGAGGTATAGGCCAAGGAATTTGCCCTCTTATGTCTGGCAATTAAGTTTTTTTTCTCAAAATGTAAGTTGCGCAGCACCTGCCTGCAACCAAACATAAAAAATTTAGTTTTCCCAGTGAAAGTGTAAGTTTTTTGGCTGCACCCAAAGTCAATTTTGAGCACTCCTTTTTAACAATGGTTTGAGGGGGCAAATTAGAGGGGAAAAGCATAAGTCGGTTGTCAGCAAAGAGAAGGTTTCGGGGTTTTGGATAGTTCGGCAATCACTGTTAAATGGGGAAGAGCGGGTCCAAGGACACTTTCCCCGCGGAACCCCAGTAACAAGGGGGCCCGTTTTGATAGCTGTCTCTTAATGGGACAACTAAAAACTATTAGAAAGGTAGGTTTTAAAATAGCAAGCGCTAGCCTTTTTAAAAAACAATAGGGGGCAATTTTGTGGAGTAGGATGCCATGGTCTACTGTGTCAAACGCTTTTCTTAGGTCAAAAAAATTCCTAGGGATATTCCTTATTTCCAATGCTGTGTAAAGCAGGTCTACATTTTTTAATTTCAACTTTGTGCTTTTATTTTTCCTGAACCAAATTGGGGAGGGGTTGAGTATTTTTGCGACGTTTTGATGAATATAGTCCCATCACGATTTCTCAAGATTTTGGGTAGCAATGGTAATTTTAAATTGCCTATAGTTGTTTCGTCTGTAGGTCACCACCTTTATTATTGTTAAAAATTGCTGTCTTTAGTAGTGTCGGGAAAAGGCTAGTTTCTAGTGACTTGTTAAAAAGTAATGTAATGCATTTAAAGGAAGGGCCCCTCTCTTGTACAATAATGGTGGGCGTGAACAGAAATTTCCCGATTAATTTTTAAGTGACTTTTTGACGCGGTGACTTCCATGGGGTCAGTTGGGACAAGACAGAAGGAATTGGGATTTTTCCCCTCTAGGGATCCCCCACGGGCATTTGGGATGTGGGTTTTACGGCGAGGGTTAGATCCTATGTTTGAGAAGAAGTCGTTTACTTGTTACTGTTCAGTGGGGGTGCATGGGTTTTATTTGGGTTTTGTTTTGAACAATATTCTGGTTTTTTTTCAGTTTGGGTTTCCCCCAGAATCTGGGAAAGTTTTTTCCCAGGTCTTTTTTACATCTCCTCTTTTTGTCAGTGAATCTGTTTGGAGTATTTACAGTTTTTTTTGGCTTTCTTTTAAAATTTTGGGTGAGAACTTTTGAATATTGTAAAAGAATATCTTTGTTTTATTAAGCCCGTCATATTTTTTTTTCATGTTGGTGTTTCTTACAATGGATTTTCAGATGCGCGGTTAGTTTTTGGGAAACCCAAACCCCTTTATTTGTGATCTGTTTCTTTTTTTATGGGACAATTTTGTTGTATATCTAATTTAATTTCTTAAAAAATGTCTGCCCAAAACCAAAGGAGTTTGATAAACTATCCCCCGAGGCAAAACAAAAAGACAGAAAAAGGCAGAGACAGACGGGCAGACAGACAGGCAGACAGATAGACAGACAGAAAGACAGATAACAAAACAGGCGGGCAGGCATGTTTTTGGAGTAACAATGATAAAAAAACAGGCCCCCAAACCAAAAATCCTGCAATCAGTTTTTCGGACCAAATTTTTTAGCTAGCAAATTTTCCCAAATTTCCAGGGTCGCCACACCAACCTGCGGAAAACCCCGGGTTTGGTGGCGCTACTTGCTGCATGAGTCATTCCAATTTCTTTTTCTCCATTTTTTGTTTTAACCTGTTTACTTTTTAGCCCAGCCAGGGTTTTCCCAATGAATAAAAAAAAAATTTTTTCTCTTTATGAAAAAGCACCTACACGGACATTATCCAAAAAAGATAAGGTGGTTTTGAAGCCACTGTCGGTTGCCATGAGCTCAATCCATAAAGCAGGAAATTGCTTTATTATTCCCGCTAACATCAACACTACAGCTTTTTTTTGCTTATCACAATTGATCAAAATATGAAAAAGAAACAATATAAAAAAAAAAAACATGTTTTAAAAACTCCAAAATAAAATTTTTGGCATAACCCCGGGGCATTTTGAAAAGGGTATGAAAAAGGAATAGGGTATACAAATCCCAAAACCCTCCTTTCCCTGTTTTGGGGATTTTTTATTAGAGAAAACAGGGGTTGAAACACGGGCAAACTGTGATTTTCACTCGAACTGCCCCAAAACATGAAAAAAAAAAGAAATTTTTCTTCAAAAAAATTATCACACATAGCAGCAATGTGTAGAGAACCTAGGAAAAACCCCAAAAAAAAAAGTCAACAAGGCTTATTTTTATACCGGGTTTGGGTTTTAGCCAAAATATGTTTTTTTGATAAATATTCGTTTTCCCAAGCCGGGGTAGAAACTTTAGGAGGGGTTTTTTTTAAAACCCCTTTTTTTAAACCCATCAGTCAATGGGTACCGGGGCATTAGCCGACTATTTTTGGGGTTTTATCCGGGGACAGTGACCTTTTTTTTCCTTGAAAAACCCCGAAATAACAAGCGCTTTCTATACATTAGTATGCCCCTGATGTCAGCTAGGACTATATCCCTTGTACATTACGTGTAGTAAAAAAAGATACAGGACCCCCGCAAAGCGCCCTTTTAATGGGGCAAGGGGGTCGGGCCCTGTTATGCGAAATTTTTCGCTAAAAAATTTAATATTCCCCATAAGAAAAATGGAAAAAAATTAAACCCCGGCAAGACCCCAAAAGTTTAAAAAAAAAAAAATTTTACCCAAGGAAATATACTTTTTTTTCCAAAAACAAAAGGGGGGGTTACATGCCCCAATAGTAGAGTATCCCATCACAATATAAATTGTGCATGTACTCCCTTTTCAAAATTTAAAAAAAAAAGACATTTTCCCTTTTAAAATTTGAAGATAAACAATCCTGTTTGAGCCCACTGTGCCCCTGGGAGGGGTTTTTTTCCTCCTGTACGTAGGTTTTTTTTGGCATTTTCTTCCAGAACGGGCCCTTAATCACACGGGTGTATTTCACAAACGATTTTTAAAAATCTCTAAAACCCAAACCTTTGCTGGCCAAAATTCACCAAAAAGGACCCACAATTTCCCCCAAAACCCTTTTCCTGGAAAAAACCCGGGGGTGTTAGTCGACTGGTGTGGTTTGCATCCGGGGAGACAAATTAAGGACCCCCAATGGAAATAATTAAAGCCGGGCTTCGATAACACTGACTTTTTTGGGCTACCCTTTTGGGTGGCAAATCCTCTGGGGTTAATTTTTTTTTGGTTTCTAAATAAGCCACACCAAAAAACGGTGCTACAGCAGCACCCAGCAAAACCAGACGGGGCTACACACAACGACGATGCTACAGCAGCAGCAGAGGGTGCTACAGCAGCAACTGAAAATTTTACAGCAGCACCCAAAATGAAGCTACAGCAGCAGCGAAAGCAAAACGATGCTACAGCAGCAGCACACGGGACGGTGGTCCCGCAGAAACAACATGCTACAGCACAACAGACGATCAACAGCAGCAGCAAACATCCCTACAGAAGCAGCAAGGGAATGCTACAGCAGCAGCAACTACAACAGCACGGGACACGACGGTGGTAAAAGCACACACTGACAGTCAGCAGCAGCTGACAGGGCAGCACCCAGCTGACGGAATACAGCACCCAGCAGGCAGCTGTACCACCAAAAGAAACGATGGGTTAAATTGGGGGTTTTTTAATAAAACCCTGGCCAGCTGGGAGACCCGAACTCCATTTTCAAATTTAAATAAATGATTTTTTTTCTTCATCTCCATAGTAATTCTCCCCCCTTAATTGCTGTGGGGTTGGGCACTAAACCCTTTCTTGGGGCCCCAAAGGTCACTTATTTTCCAAAAAAAAATCACCAAAAAACTGTAAAAAAATAAAAAATTGTTCCGATTGTATGTTTGGGGATGTTTCCGCGGGGGCCTTTGGGTGGAAAAAAATGCCAAAACGCGGAACCCTGTGAGCGTGGCTTTAGGCCCCACATTGGGCCGTCCCCGGGCGAAGGCCGCTGAGCGGGTTTTTTTTCCATATTGGGGGGGCAAAAAATTTTTGCGAACAAAGCCCTCCGCTATGGGGGATTGTCCGCTAAGCAAGGCGGGCCGTTATGCCGGGGGGCCACCGTATTTTTAAATTTAAAATTTTATTAAATTTTTTCAGTTGTTTTTGGGTTATCTTATTTAAACTTGGGGGAATGGGATGAGGAAAGATACTTCTTCACATACTCCCAAAAAAAAAAATCAGACCATAAATACGGAGTTCCCCTTCTCAGCCATTAGCGGGCCGCTTAGCGGTATATTTTTGTATGGTTTTTATGGTTTTATTCTCATTTTTTTTTTGTCTCATTTGATAGAAAAGAAAGATAAATTTCAGAAATAAAATGATTTTGATTGCTTCTGGAAAAGTACCTTTAAATTGGGGCCACAGTAGTGAAAAAAGTTCTATTCCCTTTTGCGAAGGGTCCCCAAAATAAACAAATGACGTCACCGCCAAAACCTGTCCGCCTGCCATTTTAAAATTCCCGTACAAAAGTCAAGATTGGGTTGACAAATTTTTATATACAAAATTTTTACAATTTAAAGCAGCAGTCTGCATAACAGTAAATCTTCTATTTTTTTTTGGGAAAAAAAATTCCAAAAGAAAAGCAAGAGTAATAAAAGGGGCCCGTAGCCCAAAGACTAATGAACAGAAAAAAATGTTAAACTTTTGTTCCAGGGAAAGTCTGCATTGTTTTTTTCTGGACCCATTTTTAAATTGGGATCTGTTGAAAAAGTGGAAAAATTTGGGCCCAAAATTTCCAATTTTTTGACCACTTTAAATTGGGGAAATTGAAATAAAATGAATGGGCATTTTTCTTGTACCAGTTGACAGAAAAAATAAGTTTTTTCAGGTATTTCACAAATAAAAATTAAAAAGATTATTTATACATATCAAGGGATGTATAGAGAACCTAGGATAACCCAGAAAAGTCAGACAAATGACTTTTTTCCAGTACCGGCTGGGCTTGCCATATAAGATTTTTGGTAAATATTTTTTTTTTTTGGTTTTTTTGTTGGCAAAAACATTGAAACTTGGGCAAAGTATAGGAAAAAATCTTCTTTTCATACCTCAAAAAGAAAAAAGAAAAGACGAAAAATAAGAAAAAAAAAATGACTGGGGTTTTTTGGATTTAAAACCGCGACTTTGCAAAATGTATTTTCGTATGGCATTTATTGTTGTATTCTAGTATTATAGAAAGGAAACATATTTCTGAAATTAGATGATTTTGACAGGTTTTTAACAATGGAAAAACCCCCTTGAAAATTTAGCTCAAAGTAGCAGAAATGTTCAATTTTTTTCCAAAATTTTTAAAATAAACAAATCATGCAAACGTCAAAAACACGTCAAACGGTGAGCTAATATTCTTTTTACAAATGCGCCAAATTTTATACTATTTCTACACAAACTAGCCTTTCAAAAACCCGTAAATCTCTATTTTTGTGAAATAAAAATTTAAAGTTTGGGAAAACAAAAGAATGTAAGAGGGGCATGGGGGGGAGGGTAAAAACAAGGAAAATTTTTTTTATGCCAGGAATGTCTGTTTTTTTCTGGACCCTATAAGGAAATTGGGTCTTTAAAATTTGTGTGAAACGGCAAAATTTCTAAATTCAAACACTTTTAAATTGGGAAAATTTTAAAATTTGGGAAATGGGGGGTTTCTTGTACTCACTCGATAGAAAAAATGGGGTTCCTAGCGAAATAGTTTTTGATTTTGCCCAACCCAGTAAAACGGAATTGGTTTGAAAAAAAGGCCAAAGTGGGGGAAAATTGGGCCCAAGAGTAAAAAAACCCTCGGACCCCCAACTTGCGAGACAAAATCCGTAAGTTTTTTTCCCTTTAAAATTATCACACTTTTGGGGTCATTATATCGGAAAAAATTTTCTTTTCTTTTCATTAAAAATTTTTTTTTTTTTTTTTTTAAATTTTGGGGACCCTGAAACAAGTCCCCAAGAGGGCCGGCGACCCTGAAAAGGGTTTAAAAAAAAAAACGAGAAAAAAATGGGATACGGCAACACTTCTGCAAGCGGCAGGAAATTTATGTTTCTGCAGGGGAGCATCCAAAGCCAACCATGGTCTTTTAACTCGGAAATTTCTGACCCTAAAATTTTTTTTAATCCTATAAGTGTAGAAAAAATGCCCTTTAAATTTAAAAGAAAAAAAAAAATTTTTTTAAATTTTTAAAAATTAAATTTGGTGGCCCCGCAAGTGAACGTAGATCTACGTTTTGGGCATTTAAAACCCCTTTTACTGTTTTTTCCGTAAAATTTTAAAAACCCTTTGGGGCCCGTGTTTGTACGTAAAAATCCTCAATAATTTTAGCAGCTTCAAATCAAGCAGGGGAAAACTGGAAGGCCCATATGCGAGAGAATGGGTCTGTGTGGTCAGTGTGCACTGTATAAAAAAATCCTGCAGCACACAGTGCATAATGAGGATAAAAAAAACTCCGGCCTGTTTTTGGATTAAAATGCCGACTTTGAGGTGCATTTTGTGTAGTATTTATGGTTGTATTCTCATTTTCTGGTTTCATTTGATAGATGGAACACATATTACAGAAATAGAGATGATTTTAATTAGTTTCACGATGTAAACAACCTTGAAATTGAACTCAATTGGGGGAGATGTTCGATTTTTACCAATGTTCAAGAGTAAGCAAATCACACCACATGTCCAATACATGTCAACTGGGGAGTCAAATATTCTTTCACTAGTGCACTGATTTTATTTATACCATTTTTACAATAATACAGTAGTCTGTGTAACAGTAAATCTTCTATTTTTGTGTGAATAAAAAATCAAAATAGAAAGTAAGAGCAATATAAGAGTGGCCTCGAGACATGACTAATGAACAGAGGATATGTTATTTTAGTACCAAGAATATCTGCATTGTTTATTCATAGGCATATTTTTTTAATTTGCATGAAATTGGCCAAATTGCCAATTTCTGATCACTTTATTGGGTAGTTGAAATCGGTAAATGGGCGGTTTCTTGTACTCATTTGACAGAAAAAATGGAGTTCTAAAGAAATAGCTATGAGTTTGGTCGACTGGAACAATAAAATTGACCGAAAATAGGGCTCAAAGTCGGCAAAATTGCCGAAGCATATACAGTGGACCCCGCATAGCGAACGCCTTGCATAGCGAACATTCCGCATAGCGAACGCTTTGATCGCTAAAATTTTGCCCCGCATAGTAGACAAAAACCCGCTCAGCGAACTTCGTCCGAGACGCGTCAATGTGCGTGCCTCAGCCAGCCTCACATGTGCCGCCTGTCCCATTGTTTACCAGCTAGCCTCCGCGGTAACATTCAAGCATACACTCGGATATTTCGTATTATTACAGTGTTTTCGGTTCTGTTTGTTGAAAATAAGTGACCATGGGCCCCAAGAAAGCTTTAGTGCCAACCCTGTGGTAAAAAGGGTGAGAATTAGTATGGAAATAAGAAAGATTTTGAAGGGTTTGGGGCTAACCCTGAGAAGCTATGCCAGTTGTGGAATCCATTGTGCCTACTTCAAAAATTAAGGAAATGTGTGCACAGTGGGTTGAACTGCAAACCTTTATGGATGAAAATCACCCTGACACAGCTGTTGCAAGGCGTGCTGGTGACTATTTCAATGACAATGTTTATGGCCCATTTTAGACAAATCGTAAAGGAACGGGAGGTACAGAGCTCTATGGACAGAAAGAAGTCCAGTGACTCTGAGCTGGTCCTAGTGGCATTAAAAGAGAAGGGAAGTAACCCCGGAAAAGGACTTGCCTCCTCAAGTGTTAATGGAAGGGGATTCCCCTTCTAAACACTAACACTCTCTCTCCCCTCATCCCATCCCATCAATCATCACCAGATCTTCAATAAAAGTAAGTGTCATGTAATTGTGCATGCCTTTTTCAGTTTGTGTGTACTAAAATTAACATTTTTTTGTGTAAAAAAATTTTTTTTCATACTTTTGGGTGTCTTGCACGGATTAATTTTATTTCCATTATTTCTTATGGGGAAAAAATTAATTCGCATAGCGAAAACATTTCGCATAACGACCACCCCTCTTGCACGGATTAAGTTCGCAAATGCGGGGGTCCACTGTATATCGCCGAGATTGCTGACTTTGCAGGAGTGTAATTCCAAAAATTTTTTCCAATTAAATTTCGTACTTTTGGTGTCATTAGCATCAGGAAAAGATTCTCTATTATTTCACGAGAAAAAATAGTTATATTTTTTCCCAAAAATTTTACGACATAGAATGACAGTTTCAGAAATGGGCTTGTGACAGTTAAAGGGTTAAGGAAACCAGTTAACAAGACTCAAAAGACTCAGATCCTTGAGGTGGACAGTATAGTGTCTGGACTCTGAAGGAGGGTGTGGATGTTGTAGTTCAAGGGTCATCTGAACAGTGATGGTAAATGTTTCCTCTTTCTTGGGGGGGTCACCCCACCCATATGGGAGTGGTCATTGTGTTAAAAAAGTCAATAATAATAAGTTGAGGAAAGCCTAGGGAATTAATGGATCTGACAGTTGAAAATGGGAGGGGGAGAGTTATTAGACAGAGAGTTAGATGGAGACAATATTTTAACCCTTTCAGGGTTTCGGCCATACTAGTAGTTATGCACCAGGGTTTTTTACGTACTAGTACGCCTAAATTTTAGCACCCTCAAATCAAGTGAGAGAAACTGGTAGGCCTACGTATGAAAAATGGGTCTATGTGGTCAGTGTGCACAGTATAAAAAATCCTGCAGCACACAGTGCGTAATGAGAAAAAAAAACTATCGACCGTGTTTTTGGATTAAACAGCAACTTTGCACTGTATTTTCGTATGGTATTTATTGGGTTTTATTCTAGCTTTCCCGGTTTCATTTATAGAATGGAAGACATATTACAGAAGTGAGACGATTTTGACGGGTTTTACAATGAAAAGCACCTTGAAATTGAGCTCTAAGTAGCAGAAATGTTCGATTTTTACCAAAGTTCAAAAGTAAACAAATCATGCTAGTGTCCAATACACGTCAACTGGTGAGTCTAATATTCTTCACAAGTGAGCCGATAATTTTTTATAACCCTTTTACACTAATGCAGTAGTCTGCATAACAGTAAATCTTCTATATTTGGAAATAAAATTCTAAGTGGGAAAACAAAAGAAATGTAAAAGCAAGGAGGAAATGTTATTTTAGTGCCAGGAATGTCTTTCTTGTTATTCTGGACCCTATTTTGGGAAAATTTGGGATCTTTTGAAATTTTTGTGAAATTGGCAAAATTGCTAAATTCTGACCACTGTATTGGATAGTTGAAATCAGTAAATGGGGGTTTCTTGTACTCATTCGATAGAAAAAATGGGGGTTCTACGAAATGTTATGAAATTTTTCCCCAAAAGTACCTGGAATTGGCCGAAAAAGGGCTCAAATTGGGGAAAAACCCC
>NW_026476077.1:0-27011 GCF_026875155.1 Cherax quadricarinatus
TAAAAAGCTGTTTTACATACTAAAAGACGTGGGATTTTAACCATACACAAAGTTCTGTGACATAAACAGTTCACAACAGTTAATACCGTTAAAACTCATATCTCAGAGTATCTGTGACTTCCTGTATATCAGTGTTCATATGCTCCCAGCAGATACGTTATAAGATTCATCGAAAATAGTGAGGAGGGAGTCCAATGAAGTTATTGAAAAATAAAGGAGAGATCATAGGGACTGCAACAGGGTTTAGGCTTGTAGACAGCACCACCCACGAAGGTACGTCGTCATGTCAGCGGCAACCATCCACGAAGGTACGTCGTCATGTCAGCGGCAACCACCCACAAAGGGTTTACGTCGTCATGTCAGCGGCAACCACCACGAAGGTACGTCTTTCATGTCAGCGGAAAACCATCCACGAAGGTACGTCGTCATGTCAGAGGCAACCATCCACGAAGGTACGTCGTCATGTCAGCGGCAACCATCCACGAAGGTACGTCGTCATGTCAGCGGCAACCATCCACGAAGGTACGTCGTCATGTCAGTGTGAATGAAGCAAGTCAGCTGAAGGTTTTGTTCCCTGGCAAGACATAAACCCTTTTTTTAATATACTTGTGGGACATCACCCGTCGTCACTCTCTGGGATATTACTCTCTTAACTATGTTTTTTGGACAACAACTTCTTCCCTGAGGTTTCCGGCACACTTACCCTTTTCTCTACCTTTTTCTGAAGCAAATGTTTCTGGGTCATCACCCGCTTCACTATCTTCACCAAAAAATTTTGCACTGATGTACAATCTACCCCCACATTATGTGATCGACAATCAGAGACTTCAGAATATGAGGAGGAGTTTAGTATTCCTAGTAACATTGATAAAATAATTCACCTTTATCAGTTACTCGTATTAAAATGCTAAGATATAAACAAGACATTTACGTCATGAATCCAGATAAATGTCTAGAAGTGGATAAATATTGGAATCTTGGGATAATATTAAATATAAACTGCCTGTGTAAAAGTGTAAGAAGAGGCAACGTGAACACTTTAGTTCTCCAGGAAAATAATTTTTTATATCATGTATATTTTAGTTCTGATTAAAAAATTCGCAAACTAGTTATTCCATAATATCAAATGCAAAGAAGCTGGAAGTTAGACTATAAGAAATTCTAGCTTAACTATTAGTAAAAGAGAAAAAGGGTCGGGGTACAACTGCGTTGGGGCGTTATCCTAGTTAACATTTATTGTAACATTATTGAGAATGACAGAATAAACAACAGTTAGATTTCATCATTACAAAGTGAAATTTTTCGATACCCTAACAACATTAATGTTAAATTGTGACAATGAGACTGATTCCACGATAATTAATTACTGATTCTCTGTCATCACTGGAGGCGCCTCACTCTTATTGACTTAAAAAAACTTGTTTCATGGAAAATCAAAAAAACAATTATCCAATAATTTTGAAGTATTATATAAATTAAACAATTATGGATTAAACCATACCCCCGGCCGGATTGAACCCGCGGTCATAGAGTCTCAAAAATCTTTCCCCGCTTGATAAATCAGATAAAAAACTAAGAAGAAAAAGGTCTATAACTTGTTAACCTGAATTTAAAAATTTATGTTATATACGCAGAGGAAAATGAAAGTATTTGAATAACACAGGAATACAGTTAGAAAATCTGTAATAACTTACTTTTATAATATAAAAGTTAATAATCACATTTACTGAACCAAGTTTATTATAAACTAACTGATATTGTGGTGGGCAGGTTTAGGTTTGTTTTACAGGTTCTTCTGTCTTGTATATTTACTGACGATCAAACTATATGTGGTTAGATATAACGATACTTTCTTCAACACTATATACTTGATTGTCTACTTTTATGGCTTACAGAGATAGCTATAATACATATAATAGATATATAATATAATAGATATTGTACACAGATATCCTAAATTTGCTTTTACATTTGAAGCCAGATATTCTGTTATTATTTTTTGTATCAAAATCCTAAGCTTTTTGAGATGTGAAAGAAACCTAAGGCATGAAGGGCAGGGATGTGAGGAGCTGTTGGGGTTCTGCCTCTTGTGTTGACAAGTAGAGGAAGGGCTATGGGTTAAGGAACCTGGGTTGTGAGGAAGGACTATGGGTTAAGGAACCTGGGGTGTGAGGAAGGGCTATGGGTTAAGGAACCTGGGGTGTGAGGAAGGGCTATGGGTTAAGGAACCTGGGTTGTGAAGAAGGGCTATGGATTAGGGTACCTGGGGGTGTGAGGAAGGGTTATAGGTTAGGAAGCTGGGGTGTGAGAAAGGGCTATGGGTTAAGGAAACCTGGGTTGTGAGGAAGGGCTATGGGTTAGGGTACCTGGGGGGTGCGAGGAAGGGCTATGGTTAAGGAACCTGGGTTGTGAGGAAGGGCTATGGATTAGGGTACCTGGGGGTGTGAGGAAGGGTTATAGGTTAGGGAAGCTGGGGGTGTGAGAAAGGGCTATGGGTTAAGGAACCTGGGTTGTGAGGAAGGGCTATGGGCTAGGGTACCTGGGGGTGTGAGGAAGGGCTATAGGTTAGGGAAGCTGGGGTGTGAGAAAGGGCTATGGGTTAAGGAACCTGGTTTGTGAGGAAGGGCTATGGGTTAGGGTACCTGGGGGTGGCGAGGAAGGGCTATGGGTTAAGGAACCTGGGTTGTGAGGAAGGGCTATGGGTTAGGGTACCTGGGGTGTGAGGAAGGGCTATAGGTTAGGGAAGCTGGGGTGTGGAAAGGGCTATGGGTTAAGGAACCTGGGTTGTGAGGAAGGGCTATGGGTTAAGGTACCTGGGGGTGTTGAGGAAGGGCTATAGGTTAGGGAAGCTGGGGTGTGAGAAAGGGCTATGGGTTAAGGAACCTGGGTTGTGAGGAAGGGCTATGTGTTAGGGTACCTGGGGGTGCGAGGAAGGGCTATGGGTTAAGGAACCTGGTTGTGAGGAAGGGCTAGGGGTTTTAGGGTTACCTGGGGGTGTGAGGAAGGGCTATAGGTTAGGGAAGCTGGGGTGTGAGAAAGGGCTATGGGTTAAGGAACCGGGTTGTGAGGAAGGGCTATGGGTTAGGGTACCTGGGGGTGCGAGGAAAGGCTATGGGTTAAGGAACCTGGGGTGTGAGGAAGGGCTATAGGTTAGGCAACCTGGGTGTGAGAAAGGGCTATGGGTTAAGGAACCTGGGTTGTGAGGAAGGGCTATAAGTTAGGGTACCTGGGGGTGTGAGGAAGGGCTATAGGTTAAGGAAGCTGGGGTGTGAGAAAGGGCTATGGGTTAAGGAACCTGGGTTGTGAGGAAGGGCTATGGGTTAGGGTACCTGGGGGTGCGAGGAAGGGCTATGGGTTAAGGAACCTGGGTTGTGAGGAAGGCTATGGGTTAGGGTACCTGGGGGTGTGAGGAAGGACTGTGATGTAAGGAAGAACTGGGGTATGAGGAAGTGGTGGGGTGTGAGGGAGAACCTGAGGTGGGGAAAAGCTGGGGTGTAAGTACATAAATGGGAGAGAAAACAGAGATGTAAGGAATGGCTGAGGTATTCCACCTTCATCTATGACTGACAATAAGAGGTAGGGTGGGCAGCCATGTTTTCAACATTTATTGACATTGTTGCGAGGAGGAAAGTGGGTTACAGGTAAGGCTGGGGTGGCTGTCTATAGGGAGTTAGGGATGCATGCTGTTCGTACATAGGGGACCGTAGCTTCACAGTGTGCTGTTGACACAGGCTAGTGATTTACGGTGTGTTATTATTTTACATTGACAAATAGACGCGCCAGGTTACAATTTCACAACATGCAAATAACAGGTCGATTAATAGTCAACATAGAAATATATTATCATTTGACAGTTCTTCCGCTCTGTGAATTACACCTTTAATGCCACAAATGCTTTTCTTTGTCTTGTAACACACCTCAAACTGGTCTCAGACACGTTTCCCTTTCATCTAACTAGCTGCAACATTCATACTCAAACAACATTATTTAGTAGACACCAAAAGAGTGAAAGATTTTCTTAATTACATTAATTACCAAAAATCAATCTTTTTCCAACTTCTTCATTGAATCTTTGTTTTATCTAATCCTTCATAAATTCATCAGCAGACAAATCCTTATTACTTATTAATTTCATTTACGACTTCCTTTTAACTTATTACTTGTAAATTGTAAAATAAATCCCGGAGAACTAAAACCACTGATATTGACGTTGAGGCCCAAACTCTTTTTGAACAATTAATTACTTTTATTACATAGTAATAATCTCAGTTTATCTAATTTAACTTCAATTTTTCTTTATTAAAATAAGCTGATTGTTTTCATCTTGCTTTCTTTCGGGGTAAAAACTCAAGTTTATTTTTTTACTCAACTTGTGACTCCCAACACCAACTTTCGTAGCTTCTCTTTTTAGTCATAATGTGTAAAAATGACTGTCATACTTTAAATGGATTCGATATTTGGTAAATCACACCATTTTCTAACAGTTTTGCATCTTCTCTTACAAGTCAAGACCATTATAAACAAATAGTGGGACTTGTAAATGTTAGAAATCGGACCGAAACGTCTCGTCGTAAGCTCCTCCCTCCCATGTGCGGGTTATTTGTGTATTGTTCCAGTCACGGTATTGTGCCTTTTCGTTATTCAGAGACATTATGTACACTTCTCCATGATTCAGTTTACTGGAAAAAATCCCGAATTTTTAAACAACTTAAACTGGTATAAATTTGTGGCTAGACAGGTACTGCAACGAACTTGCGATCCCATTCATTGATAACTGAGACCTGTTTCTATGACAAACATGATATGTATGCAAGGGATGGTGTCATCTCTCTGGGGCTGGAGTGGTTGCATTAGCCAATTCAATTGAGAGGGTAATTGATGACTTGTCTAGGACTTTAAACTGATAGATTATATAGGTATGAGTGTTTTGTGGGAAACAATCAGGCTGCAGTATTAGGTTGAAAACAGCAGTTATTACCGGGATACCTCAGGATATGTTTAATAGACAATATTCAAAATAAAGTTACTAGTAATGGCAAATCAATTGATCAACAAACAAAGAGACTAAAGGGCAACGAGTGACTAAACTCCCTTAAGGTGTACCATACAAATAGTAGGAGTCTAAGAAATAAGATAAATGATCTAAGATTACTTGCAAGTGCATATAAATAGATATTATTGCAATAACAGAGACCTGGTTTAACTTGAAAGATAGAGAAATGCCTCCTGAATGCAACATACAGGGTTATAAACTATTCCACACTGATAGGGTGAACAGGAAGGGTGGTGGGTGGCGATGTATGTAAGAGATAATTTAAATTGTTGTGTTAGACAAGATGTAAGATTAGAAACATCGGACACAGTATCTGTTTGGCTACAGTTTCTCGAAGGTCGTGAAAAACTAATTTTGGGTGTGATTTATAGGCCCCCCAAACCTTGATAGGTTTGACTTTGTCAGTGGTCCAAGTCGGATCGAAACGTCGTCGTAAGCTTCTCTCTTTTATGTGCGTTACATTACTAATAGGTATCAGTACGTCACCATTAAAGAACACAGCATCAGCAACACGGCCACTTGATACTGGAGTTCCGCAGGGAAGTGTCCTTGGTCCCCTGCTCTTCCTCATATACATCAATGACCTTCCAAACGTATCCCAACACCTCTTTGCTGATTGACACGACTTATGTCATCTCTCACCCTAATCTTGCCACCCTCAACACCATTGTGAATGAGGAGCTGATTAAAATATCGACTTGGATGACAGCCAATAAACTTACGCTTAAACTGACAAAACCTACTATATTATGTTTGGTAGCAGAGCAGGAGATGCACAAATTACATTAAGATTGACAACACTCTAATTACCAGAAATAAGGGGGGAAATTCCTAGGCTTATACCTTGACAACAACCTGAATTTCAGCACCCATATCCAGCATATAACCAAAAAAGTATCCAAAACGGTTGGGATCCTCTCCAAGATACGATACTACGTGCCGCAAAATGCCCTTCTCACACTATAACCACTCACTTATTTATCCATACCTCACCTATGCTATTTGTGCTTGGGATCAACTGCAGCAACACACCTAAAGCCAATAATAACCCAACAAAAAGCTGCAGTAAGAATAATCACTAAATCCCATCCCTGCAACACCCCCCCCCCCTCCCACTCTTCATAGACCTAAACTTACTCCCAGTTCAGTACATCCACACTTACTACTGTGCAATCTACATCTACAGGGCCTTTAAACTCTAATATCAACCTTGACCTAAAACGCTTTCTTGATAGTTGTGACAGAACCCACAGGCATAACACCAACACAAACATCTCTACGACATTCCCCGTGTCCGACTAAACCTTTACAAAAATTCAATGTATGTCAAAGGCCCTAAAATCTGGAATACCCTACCTGAGAACTCTAGAACTGCAAACACATTCATCACCTTCAAAACTACCAATAGAAAACATCTCACTCTCCCTGATACACCCCGTCAAACTAACTACACGAATACCACCTGGTGGTTCACACTTACACTCACTCACCCATTTGACCATAAACAGAAATATTAACCTCAATCTTAAAATAATGAATCCTGTGATACCCAATACTGAAAACTATGTACTGTGCCAAAGCAAAGCATTCACATTGCTAAACTCACAAACTAGTTATTTAGTCACTTAGCCATAATACAACTTACCTCATAATTTGTAATATTTTACAATTAAGAATAAAACTTAAGTATGCCCGAAATGCCTAGCCATGCTAAGCGTTCTAGTGGTACACTCTGTAATCACAATTTTACTACATGTAAACCACACAATAACCAAATTTCTGTAAACTCAGCATTGTAATCCTTATAGAGAATAAACTTTGAATGTGCGGGTTATTTGTGTATCGTTCCAGTCACGGTATTGTGCCTTTTTGTTATTTATTTACTTGATAGGGAGTGTTGTAAGCTGTTATGGGACGACATTCATAAGGCATCTAGATATGAAAATGTTGTGTTAATAGGAGAATTTAACTTTAGACAAATTGATTGGAACAATATGACAGGAAATCTTGAGTCTAGTGACTTTCTTGATACGGTACAAGACTGCTTTTTAAACAATGTGACAGAACCAACTAGAAGAAACAATCTGCTTGACTTGGTTCTTGCCAACAAAGAATCATTAATTAACCATCTTGAAGTTAATGATTGAGCTTGGGGAAAGTGATCACAAATCACTTAGTTTCAATATATCATGGAATTACCCAGATAACTGTAAACAAGTCACTGTCCCAAATTTCCGCTTTGCCGACTTTATGGATATGAGAAATTACCTGGTGGGCTAAATTGGGACGACGTAACTATGTGTCAGGTAGGTAGAGTTGTTTGCCAATATGACATATTTCAGAGCATAGTGCGGACTGCCCAGACAACTTTAGTTCCGAGTAGGAAATTTGATCTGACAAAAATGATCCCAATTGGATGAACAATAGATTAAAACATCTCACTGGTCAAAGAGAGGCATATATAGGCGTATCAAAAGAGGGGAAGGGCAGTTAAGAAATCAATATATTCAATTAGAGAGAAATAGAAAAGCAAAAAGGGATTATGAGGCTAAGTCGAAAGGGATTCGAAGACTAACTCAAAAGGATTCTTTCAGGTATACAGAAGTAAGATTAGGACATGATAGGCCCACTTAAAGGAAATATGCGAACTTTTCAATACCTACTTCCTTTCAGTTTTTACTCATGAAAATACTAGCGAAATTCCAGAAATAATAAATTATGTAGAACAGGAAGATAAACTATGCACGATTGAGGTAACTAGTGACATGGTCCTCAGACAAATAGAGAAACTCAAACCTAACAAATCTCCAGGCCCTGATGAACTGTTTGCAAGGGTTTTAAAGAATTAAATAAGAACTTTACATACCTTTGGCTAATCTTTTCAATATATCGCTACAAAATGGCATAGTGCAAGACAAGTGGAAAATGGCTAATGTAATACCTATTTACAAGGCAGGTGACAGGTCCTTGGCTTCGAACTGTAGATCAATAAGCCTTACCTCCATAGTTGGTAAATTTGTTTGATCAATAATTGCCGAAGCAATTCGTAGCTATCTTGAAAGGCATAAATTGATAAATGAATCTCAGCACAGTTTTACAAAGGGGCGTTCCTGTCTTACGAATTTACTAACTTTCTTCACTAAGGTATTTGAGGTGGTAGATCATGGTATTGAATATGATATTGCTTATATGGACTTCAGTAAGGCTTTCGATAGAGTTCCAAATCAGAGGCTATTGAGGAAACTTAAGGCACACAGAATAGGAGGAGAAATTTTTTCCTGGGTAGAGGCATGGCTGACAAATAGGCAGCAAAGAGTTTGCATTAGTGGGGAGAAATCAGAATGGGGGCACGTCACAAGCGGTGTTTCCCAGGGGTCAGTGTTGGGCCTGTTGTTGTTCACAATCTACATAAACGACATATATGAGAGAATAAATAACGAACATAAGCAAATTTCCTGATGACACCAAATAAGCCGTCCAATTCATTCTAATGAAAACATTGGAGCACTCCAGGATGATTTCAATAGACTGAAGCAGTGGTCGGAGAAGTGACAGATGCAGTTTAATATAAACACATGTAAATTCTAAAAGTTGGAAAGGAAAATAACCATGCATCATAACAATGTAACATAATAATGTAGATCTTAATATTACGGATTGCGAAAAGGATTTAGGAGTTCTGGTTAGCAGTAATCTGAAACCAAGACAACAGTGAACAAGTGTTCGCAATAAAGCTAACAGAATCCTTGGCTTCATAGCAAGAGGTATAAATAACAGAAGTCAGATTGTTCTTCAACTCTATATATCCTTGGTTAGGCCTCATTTAGACTATGCTGCTCAGTTCTGGCCACCGTATTACAGAATGGATATAAATGCTCTGGGAAACGTACAGAGGATGACAAAGATAATCCCATGTATCAGAAATCTTCCCTATGAGGATAGACTGAGGCCCTTGAATCTGCACTCTCTAGAAAGGCGTAGAATTAGTGAGGATATGACTGAGGTGTATAAATGGAAAACAAAAATGAATAAAGGGGATGTAAATAGAGTGCTTAAAATATCTAACACAGGACTCGCAGCAATGGTTTTAAATTGGAAAAATTCAGATTCAGGAAGGATATAGGAAAGCACTGGTTTGGTAATAGAGTTGTAGATGAGTGGAACAAACTCCCGAGTACCGTCATAGAAGCTAAGACGTTGTGTAGTTTTAAAAGCAGGTTGGATGAAGACATGAGAGGGTGTGGGTGGGTGTGAGTTGAACCTGACTAGCTTGTTTTACTAGTGACGTGTCTGACCTTACTAGGTCAAGGCATTGGCTTAAGCCAGAGGGAGAATTGGACCTGCCTCGCATAGGCCAATAGGCCTGTTGCAGTGTTCCTTTTTTCTTATGTTCTTAAAATGGGACTCGTTTTCCCAACAGAACTGCATGACAACTTCCCCAATGTTTCCAGTTATTCCGTAACTTTACGATACTAGCAACATCCACTAAACACATAAAATGGCCATTATAAAAACCATTATAAAATTTTAACACCTACGATAGCTATACTTTAGAGAAAAATAGAAACGACATGTTATAGATATCGGAAATTAAATAATTAAGTCTTTAATGAATCAAATATGAATATTGAGTCATCTCCCGTTTTTCTAAAGTATTTAAGAGATAAGGAAAAATAATAATACTATCAAAAAGTATAACTTGGAGTTTTATTTTCATATATACAAGATATTAATTAGATAATTCCTTTTTCCAATCAGTTTATTTTCTTATATTAATTAAACTATCATTATTTCCATCACTTAGTGTCAAAGTCCCTTTTGTTAACTTTTCCAATAACTTCCTAATGCAGATAAATACCGTAAAAATTTATTGATAATAATATTCATGAATTTCTACTTCCTGAAACACAACGTAAATCTTAAGTCACTAGTAATACAATATTATTATCATATCTCTTATACGTCATAATTCTAAGCTAAAGCTTTCTCCTAAAATATTTTAGATTTTATTAATTATAGAAAATTGTAGAGTCAATCAGATTTATTTTATAATGCTGTAAGATATTTTGAAGTTCGATGTATTTTTTTTTTTTTCACACACCGGCCGTCTCCATGTGTCGTAGGTTTAGCGAAAAAAAAAGAAATATTTTACCATTCCTCACTTACTAAATCTTTCGTCAATTGCGCTCCGACATTAACCATTAGATGCTGCTGCAAACTGCTATGTGCCCACCCATCCTTCAGAGTGCAGGCACTGTACTTCCCACCTCCAGAACTGCAACATCACCACCCATCCTTCAGAGTGCAGGCACTGTACTTCCCACGTCCAGAACTGTAACATCACCACCCATCCTTCAGAGTGCAGGCACTGTACTTCCCACCTCCGGAACTGTAACATCACCACCCATCCTTCAGAGTGCAGGCACTGTATTTCCCACCTCCAGAACTGTAACATCACCACCCATCCTTCAGAGTGCAGGCACTGTACTTCCCACCTCCAGAACTGTAACACACCACCCCCTCCTTCAGAGTGCAGCACTGTACTTCCCACCTCCGAACTGTAACATCACCCCCATCCTTCAGAGTGCAGGCAAATGTACTTCCCACCTCCAAACTGTAACATCACCACCCATTTCCCTTCAGTGGGGCAGGAACTGTACTTC
Organism: Cherax quadricarinatus; assembly: GCF_026875155.1. Lineage (NCBI taxonomy): Eukaryota > Metazoa > Arthropoda > Malacostraca > Decapoda > Parastacidae > Cherax > Cherax quadricarinatus. The sequence goes on from NW_026476077.1 coordinate 10,717, forward strand.
CCACTCCAGAACTGTAACATCACCACCCATCCTTCAAGTGCAAGGCACTGTACTTCCCACCTCCAGAACTGTAAAAACACCACCCATCCTTCAGAGTGCAGGCCTGTAAATTCCCACCTCCAGAACTGCAACATCACCACCCATCCTTCAGAGTGCAGGCACTGTAAATCCCACCTCCAGAACTGTAACATCACCACCCATCCTTCAGAGTGAAAGGGACTGTACTTCCCACCTCCAGAACTGTAACATCACCACCCATCCTTCAGAGTGCAGGCAAATGTACTTCCCACCTCCAGAACTTTTAACATCACCACACCCCTCCTTCAGTGTGAGGCCCCTGTACTTCCCACCTCCAGGACTGTAACATCCCCACCCATCCTTCAGAGTGCAGGCACTGTACTTCCCACCTCCAGAACTGTAACATCACCACCCATCCTTCAGTGTGCAGGCACTGTACTTCCCACCTCCAGAACTGTAACATCACCACCCATCCTTCAAGTGCAGGCACTGTACTTACCACCTCCAAACTGTAAACATCACCACCCATCCTTCAGAGTGCAGGCACTGTACTTCCCACCTCCAAACTTAACATCACCACTCATCCTTCAGAGTGCAGCACTGTACTTCCCACCTCCAGAACTGTAAACACACCACCCACCTTCAGAGTGCAGGCACTGTACTTCCCACCTCCAAACTGTAACATCACCACCCATCCTTCAGTGTGCAGGCACTGTAAATTCCCACCTCCAAACTGTAAAAAACACCACCCATCCTTCAGAGTGCAGGCATTGTACTTCACACCTCCAGAACTGTAACATCAAACCCCCCATCCTTCAGAGTGCAGGCACTGTACTTCCCACCTCCAGAAAATGCAACATCACCACCCCATCCTTCAGAGTGCAGGCACTGTGCTTCCCACCTCCAGAACTGTAACACACCACCCATCCTTCAGAGTGCAGGCCACTGTACTTCCCACCTCCAGAACTGTAACATCACCACTCATTTCCCTTTAGAGTGCAGGCACTGTACTTCCCACCTCCAGAACTGTAACATCACCACCCATCCCTTTAGAGTGCAGGCACTGTACTTCCCACCTCCAGAACTGTAACATCACCACCCATCCCTTCAGAGTGCAGGCACTGTACTTCCCACCAACCAAACTGTAACATCACCACCCATCCTTCAGAGTGCAGGCACTGTACTTCCCCCCTTTCCCGAACTGCAACATCACCACCCATCCTTCAGAGTGCAGGCACTGTACTTTCCCACCTCCAGAACTGTAACATCACCACCCATCCTTCAGAGTGCAGGCACTGTACTTCCCACCTCCAGAACTGTAACATCACCACCCATCCTTCAGAGTGCAGGCACTGTACTTCCCACCTCCAGAACTGTAACATCCCCACCCATCCTTCAGTGTGCAGGCACTGTACTTCCCACCTCCAGAACTGTAACATCACCACCCATCCTTCAGAGTGCAGGCACTGTACTTCCCACCTCCAGAACTGTAACATCACCACCCATCCTTCAGAGTGCAGGCACTGTACTTCCCACCTCCAGAAAAGTAACTCACCACCCATCCTTTAGAGTGCAGCACTGTACTTCCCACCTCCCCGAACTGCAACATCACCACCCATCTTCAGAGTGCAAAGGGACTGTACTTTTTTCCCCCTCCAGAACTGCAAACATCAAACCCCCCATCCTTCAGAGTGCAGGCACGTACTTTCCCCCCTCCAGAACTGTAACATCACCACCCATCCTTCAGAGTGCAGGCACTGTACTTACCACCTCCAGAACTGTAACATCACCACCCATCCTTTAGAGTGCAGCAAAAGTACTTCCCACCTCCAGAACTGTAACATCACCACCCATCCTTCAAGTGCAGGGGACTGTACTTCCCACCTCCAGAACTGTAACATCACCACCCATCCTTCAGAGTGCAGGCACTGTACTTCCCACCTCCAGAACTGTAACATCACCACCCATCCTTCAGAGTGCAGGCACTGTACTTCCCACCCCAGAACTGTAACATCACCACCCATCCTTCAGAGTGCAGGCACTGTACTTTTCCCCCCTCCAAACTGCAACATCACCACCCCCTCCTTCAGAGTGCAGGCACTGTACTTCCACCTCCAGAACTGTAACATCACCACCCATCCTTCAGAGTGCAGGCACTGTACTCCCACCTCCAGAACTGTAACATCACCACTCATCCTTCAGAGTGCAGGCACTGTACTTCCCACCTCCAGAACTGTAACATCACCACCCATCCTTCAGAGTGCAGGCACTGTACTTCCCACCTCCAGAACTGTAACATCACCACCCATCCCCTTCAGAGTGCAGCACTGTACTTCCCACCTCCAGAACTGTAACATCACCACCCATCCTTCAGAGTGCAGGCACTGTACTTCCCACCTCCAGAACTGTAACATCACCACCCATCCTTCAGAGTGCAGGCACTGTACTTCCCACCTCCAGAACTGTAACATCACCACCCATCCTTCAGAGTGCAGGCACTGTACTTCCCACCTCCAAACTGTAACATCACCCACCCATCCTTCAGAGTGCAGGGACTGTACTTTCCCACCTCCAGAACGTAACATCACCACCCATCCTTCAGAGTGCAGGCACTGTACTTCCCACCTCCAGAACTGTAACATCACCACCCATCCTTCAGAGTGCAGGCACTGTACTTCCCACCTCCAGAACTGTAACATCACCACCCATCCTTTAGTGTGCAGGCACTGTACTTCCCACCTCTAGAACTGTAACATCACCACCCATCCTTCAGAGTGCAGGCACTGTACTTCCCACGTCCAGAACTGTAACATCACCACCCATCCTTCAGAGTGCAGGCACTGTACTTCCCACCTCCAGAACTGCAACATCACCACCCATCCTTCAGAGTGCAAAGGGACTGTACTTCCCACCTCCAGAACTGTAACATCACCACCCATCCCTTCAAGTGCAGGCACTGTACTTCCCACCCCAGAACTGTAACATCACCACCCATCCCTTTAGAGTGCAGGCACTGTAAATTTCCCACCTCCAGAACTGTAACATCACCACCCATCCTTCAGAGTGCAGGCACTGTACTTCCCACCTCCAGAACTGCAACATCACCACCCATCCTTCAGAGTGCAGGCACTGTACTTCCCACCTCCAGAACTGTAACATCACCACCCATCCATTCAGAGTGCAGGGACTGTACTTCCACCTCCAGAACTGTAACATCACCACTCATCCTTCAGAGTGCAGGCACTGTACTTCCCACCTCCGAACTGTAACATCACCACCCATCCTTCAGATGCAGGCACTGTACTCCCACCTCCAGAACTGTAAAAATCACCACCCATCCTTCAAGTGCAGGCACTGTACTCCCACCTCCAGAACTGTAACATCACCACCATCCTTCAGAGTGCAGGCACTGTACTTCCCACCTCCAGAACTGTAAACATCAAACCCCCCATCCTTCAGAGTGCAGCACTGTACTTCCCACCTCCAGAACTGTAACATCACCACCCATCCTTCAAGTGCAGGGACTGTACTTCCCACCTCCAGAAAATGTAACATCACCACCCATCCTTCAGAGTGCAGGGACTGTACTTTCCCACCTCCAGAACTGTAACATCACCACCCATCCTTCAGAGTGCAGGCACTGTACTTCCCACCTCCAGAACTGTAACATCACCACCCATCCTTCAGTGTGCAGGCACTGTACTTCCCACCTCCAGAACTGAAAAAATCCACCACCCATCCTTCAGAGTGCAGGCACTGTACTTCCCACGTCCAGAACTGTAACACACCACCCATCCTTCAGAGTGCAGGCACGTAAATTCCCACCCCCAAACTGCAACATCACCACCCATTTCCCTTCAGAGTGCAGGCAAATGTACTTCCCACCCCAGAACTGTAACATCACCACCCATCCTTCAGAGTGCAGGCACTGTACTTCCCCCCCAGAACTGTAACATCACCACCCATCCTTCAAGTGCAGGCACTGTACTTCCCACCTCCAGGACTGTAACATCCCCACCCATCCTTCAGTGTGCAGGCACTGTACTTCCCACCTCCAGGACTGTAACATCCCCACCCATCCTTCAGAGTGCAGGCACTGTACTTCCCACCTCCAGGACTGTAACATCACCACCCATCCTTCAGATGCAGGCACTGTACTTCCCACCTCCAAACTGCAAAAATCACCACCCATCCTTCAGAGTGCAGGCACTGTACTTCCCACCTCCAAAATGTAACATCACCACCCATCCTTCAAGTGCAGGCACTGTACTTCCCACCTCCAAACTGTAACATCACCACTCATCCTTCAGAGTGCAGGGACTGTACTTCCCCACCTCCAGAACTGTAAAAATCACCACCCATCCTTCAGAGTGCAGGCACTTAAATTTCCCCCCCTCCAAACTGTAACATCACCCCCCATCCTTCAGATGCAGGCACTGTACTTCCCACCTCCAGAACTGTAACATCACCACCCATCCTTCAGAGTGCAGGCACTGTACTTCCCACCTCCAGAACTGTAACATCACCACCCATCCTTCAGAGTGCAGGCACTGTACTTCCCACCTCCAGAACTGTAACATACACCACCCATCCTTCAGAGTGCAGCACTGTACTCCCACCTCCAGAACTGTAACAACACCACCCATCCTTCAGTGCAGGCACAGTACTTCTCCCACCTCCAGAACTGAACATCACACCCATCCCTTCAGAGTGCAGGCACTGTACTTCCCACCTCCAGAACTGTAACATCACCACCCATCGTTCAGAGTGCAGGCACTGTACTTCCCACCTCCTGAGCTGTAACATCACCCATCCTTCAGAGTGCAGGCACTGTACTTTCCCCCCTCCAGAACTGTAACATCACCCCCATCCTTCAGAGTGCAGGCACTGTACTTCCCCCTCCAGAACTGTAACATCACCCACCCATCCTTCCAAATGCAGGGACTGTACTTCCCACCTCCAGAACTGTAACATCACCACCCATCCTTCAGAGTGCAGGCAACTGTACTTCCCACCCTCCAGAACTGTAACATCACCACCCATCCTTCAGAGTGCAGGCACTGTACTTCCCACCTCCAGAACTGTAACATCACCACCCATCCTTCAGAGTGCAGGCACTGTACTTCCCACCTCCAGAACTGTAACAAACACCACCCATCCTTCAGAGTGCAGGCACTGTACTTCCCACCTCCAGAACTGTAACATCACCACCCATCCTTCAGTGCAGCACTGTACTTCCCACCTCCAGAACTGTAAAAATCACCACCCATCCTTCAAGTGCAGGCACTGTACTTCCCCCCCCCAGAACTGTAAATCACCACCCATCCTTCAAGTGCAGGCACTGTACTTCCCACCTCCAGAACTGTAACATCACCACCCATTATTCAGTGTGCAGACACTGTACTTCCCACCTCCAGAACTGTAACATCACAACCCATCCTTCAGAGTGCAGGCACTGTACTTCCCACCTCCAGAACTGCAACATCACCACCCATCCTTCAGAGTGCAGGCACTGTACTTCCCACCTCCAGAACTGTAACATCACCACCCATCCTTCAGAGTGCAGGCACTGTTTCTTCCCACCTCCAAACTTAACATCACAACCCATCCTTCAGAGTGCAGGCACTGTACTTCCCACCTCCAGAACTGTAACATCACCACCCATCCTTCAGTGTGCAGGCACTGTACTTCCCACCTCCAGAACTGTAACATCACCACCCATCCTTCAGAGTGCAGGCGCTGTACTTCCCCTCCAGAACTGCAACAAACACCACCCATCCTTCAGAGTGCAGGCACTGTACTTCCCACCTCCAGAACTGTAACATCACCACCCATCCTTCAGAGTGCAGGCACTGTACTTCCCACCTCCAGAACTGTAACATCACCACTCATCCTTCAGAGTGCAGGCACTGTACTTCCCACCTCCAGAACTGTAACATCACCACCCATCCTTCAGAGTGCAGGCACTGTACTTCCCACCTCCAGAACTGTAACATCACCACCCATCCTTCAGAGTGCAGGCACTGTACTTCCCACCTACAGAACTGTAACATCACCACCCATCCTTCAGAGTGCAGGCACTGTACTTCCCACCTCCAGAACTGTATCATCACCACCCATCCTTCAGAGTGCAGGCACTGGACTTCCCACCTCCAGAACTGTAACATCACCACCCATCCTTCAGAGTGCAGGCACTGTACTTACTACCTCCAGAACTGTAACATCACCACAAATCTTTCAGAGTGCAGGCACTGTACTTCCCACCTCCAGAACTGTAATATCACCACCTTTCCTTCAGAGTGCAGGCACTGTACTTCCCACCTAAAGAACTGTAACATCACCACCCATCCTTCAGAGTGCAGGCACTGTAGTTCCCACCTCCAGAACTGTAACATCACCACCCATCCTTCAGAGTGCAGGCACTGTACTTCCCACCTACAGAACTGTAACATCACCACCCATCCTTCAGAGTGCAGGTACTGTACTTCCCACCTCCAGAACTGATGAGAGTAAGACACATGTGCAACATCTGGGTATCTTTATTGTAGACGTTTCGCCATCCAGTGGCTTTATCAATACAAATTCTAGGACATAACTTGAAGACAGTAGAACTATGTACAGAAGATGAGGTAATCAGTCCCTCAACCTAGGAGTAGGTGCGAACAGCACCATAGTCGTGGAGATTCTGAAGCAGAAGAAAGAATCCTGGCGCTTATATAGTAACGTCAGGGGTAGCAGACGAGGGCATATTCACTGGTAGGCGGGATTCCCCAGTGGAAGTAGGTCCTTCCCAAAGAGATGGGTTAGTTGTAGTAGTAGTTGTCGAAGTCGTGAAGGTTATGTACATGTCCTCAGAATTAAGATTCCATGATGTTGCAGTGTCTGACAAGTTGTGTACGAATGGTACATAATACCGACAAGATGAGATTAAGACACATGTGCAACATCTGGGTATCTTTTTTGTAAAACGTTTTGCCATCCAGTGGCTTTATCAATACAAATCTAGGACATAACTTGAAGACAGTAGAACTATGTACAGAAATGAGGTAATTAGTCCCTCAACCTAGGGGTAGGGGCGAACAGCACCATAGTCGTGGAGATTCTGAAGCAGAAGAAAGGAGCCTGGCGCTTATATAGTAACGTCAGGTGTAGCAGACGAGGGCATATTCACTGGTAGGTGGGATTCCCCAGTTGAAGTAGGTCCTTCCCAAAGAGATGGGTTAGTAGTAGTAGTAGTTGTCGTAGTCGTGAAGGTTATTACAGTCCTCAGAATTAAGATTCCATGATGTTGCAGTGTCTGACAAGTTGTGTACGAATGGTACATAATACCGACAAGATGAGATTAAGACACATGTGCAACATCTGGGTATCTTTATTGTAGACGTTTCGCCATCCAGTGGCTTTATCAATACAAATTCTAGGACATAACTTGAAGACAGTAAAAACTATGTACAGAAGATGAGGGAATCAGTCCCTCAACCAGGAGTAGGTGCGAACAGCACCATAGTCGTGGAGATTCTGAAGCAGAAGAAAGAATCCTGCGCTTTATAGTAACGTCAGGTTAGCAGACGAGGGCATATTCACTGGTAGGCGGGGTTCCCCAGTGGGAAATAGGGCCTTCCCAAAGAGATGGTTAGTTGTATAGTAGTTTTTCGAAGTCGTGAAGGTTATGTACATTTTCCCCCAGAATTAAGATTCCATATGTTGCAGTGTCTGACAAGTTGTGTACGAATGGTATATAACACCGACAAGATGAGAGTAAGACACATGTGCAACATCTGGGTATCTTTATTGTAGACGTTTCGCCATCCAGTGGCTTTATCAATACAAATTCTAGGACATAACTTGAAGACAGTAGAACTATGTACAGAAATGAGGTAATCAGTCCCTCAACCTAGGAGTAGGTGCGAACAGCACCATAGTCGTGGAGATTCTGAAGCAGAAGAAAGAATCCTGGCGCTTATATAGTAACGTCAGGTGTAGCCAGATGTTGCACATGTGTCTTACTCTCATCTTGTCGGTGTTATATAACATTCGTACACAACTTGTCAGACACTGCAACATCATGGAATCTTAATTCTGAGGACATGTACATAACCTTCACGACTTCGACAACTACTACTACAACTAACCCATCTCTTTGGGAAGGACCTACTTCCACTGGGGAATCCCGCCTACCAGTGAATATGCCCTCGTCTGCTACACCTGACGTTACTATATAAGCGCCAGGATTCTTTCTTCTGCTTCAGAATCTCCACGACTATGGTGCTGTTCGCACCTACTCCTAGGTTTAGGGACTGATTACCTCATCTTCTGTACATAGTTCTACTGTCTTCAAGTTATGTCCTAGAATTTGTAATGATAAAGCCACTGGATGGCGAAACGTCTACAATAAAGATACCCAGATGTTGCACATGTGTCTTACTCTCATCTTGTCGGTGTTATATACCATTCGTACACAACTTGTCAGACACTGCAACATCATGGAATCTTAATTCTGAGGACATGTACATAACCTTCACGACTTCGACAACTACTACTACAACTAACCCATCTCTTTGGGAAGGACCTACTTCCACTGGGGAATCCCGCCTACCAGTGAATATGCCCTCGTCTGCTACACCTGACGTTACTATATAAGCGCCAGGATTCTTTCTTCTGCTTCAGAATCTCCACGACTATGGTGCTGTTCGCACCTACTCCTAGGTTGAGGGACTGATTACCTCATCTTCTGTACATAGTTCTACTGTCTTCAAGTTATGTCCTAGAATTTGTATTGATAAAGCCACTGGATGGCGAAACGTCTACAATAAAGATACCCAGATGTTGCACATGTGTCTTATCTCATCTTGTCGGTGTTATATACCATTCGTACACAACTTGTCAGACACTGCAACATCATGGAATCTTAATTCTGAGGACATGTACATAACCTTCACGACTTCGACAACTACTACTACAACTAACCCATCTCTTTGGGAAGGACCTACTTCCACTGGGGAATCCCGCCTACCAGTGAATATGCCCTCGTCTGCTACACCTGACGTTACTATATAAGCGCCAGGATTCTTTCTTCTGCTTCAGAATCTCCACGACTATGGTGCTGTTCGCACCTACTCCTAGGTTGAGGGACTGATTACCTCATCTTCTGTACATAGTTCTACTGTCTTCAAGTTATGTCCTAGAATTTGTATTGATAAAGCCACTGGATGGCGAAACGTCTACAATAAAGATACCCAGATGTTGCACATGTGTCTTACTCTCATCTTGTCGGTGTTATATACCATTCGTACACAACTTGTCAGACACTGCAACATCATGGAATCTTAATTCTGAGGACATGTCATAAACCCTTTACGACTTCGACAACTACTACAAAAACAACCCTCTCTTTGGGGAAAGGGCCACTTCCACTGGGAATCCCCCCTACCAGTAATATGCCCTCGCGCTACACCTGACGTTTCTATATAAGCGCCAGATTTTCTTCTGCTTTGAACCCACGACAGGTGCGTTCGCCCTACCCCAGTTTTAGGGGCTGATTACCTCATCTTCTTACATAGTTTTTTTTTATGTCTTCAAATTTGTCCCCAAATTTGTATTGATAAAACCCCCGGGGGCGAAACGTTCAATAAAAATAAACCCAAAGTTGCCCCAGTGTCTTACTCCATCTTTTCGGTGTTAATCCATTCGTACACCCTCCGAAACTGTAACATCACCCCCCATCCCTTTAGAGGCAGGGACTGTACTCCCACCTCCAGAACTGTAACACCCCCCATCCTTTTAAGTGCAGGCACTGTACTTCCCCCCCAGAACTGTAACTCACCACCCCTCCTTTAGAGTGCAGGGACTGTATTCCCCCCGTCCAAACTGTAAAATCCCACCCATCCTTCAGAGTGCAGGACTGTACTTTTCCCCTCCCGAAATTAACATCACCACCCCTCCCAATGCAGGCACTGTACTTCCCACCCCCAGAACTGCAACATCACCACCCCTCCTTCAATGCAGGCACTGTACTACCTCCAGAATGTAAAATCACCACCCCCCTTCGAGTGCAGGCACTGACTTCCCCCCTCCAGAACTGTAACATCACTCATCCTTCAGGTGCAGGGACTGTACTTCCCACCTCCAAAATTAACATCACCCCATCCTTTAAGTCAGGCACTTCTTCAAAAACCCTTCTGAACTGTAACATCACCCCCATCCTTCAAGGGAGGCACTTCTTTTCCCCCCTAAAAAACTGTAACATACCACCCACCTTAGAGTGCAGGGACGTACTTCCCCCCCCCAGAAGTAAAAAATCCCACCCACCTTTAAGTGAGGGACTTACTTTTCCCCCCTCCAAACTGTAACACACCACCCATCCCTTTAGAGTGCAGCACTGCTTCCCCCTCCAGAAAGTAACATCACCACCCCCCTTCAGAGTGCAGGCACAATTTTCCCCCCTCCAAACGTAACATCACCACCTATCCTTCAGATGCAGGCATGTACTTCCCCCCCTAAAAAAACTGTAACTCACCCCCTCCTTCAGAGTGCAGGGACTGCTTTTCCCACCTCCAGAAAGTAACAACCCCCCATCCTTCAGATGCAGGCACTTACTTCCCACCTCCAAATGTAAAATCACCACCCCTCCTCAAGTGCAGGGACTGTATTCCCCCCTCCCCCAAAATGTAACATCACCCCCCATTTTCAGAGTGGGCGTACTTCCCCCCCTCCAGAACTGAAATCCCACCCATCCTTTAGAGTGCAGGCCTGTACTTCCACCTCCGAACTGTAACATCACCCCTCCCTTTAATGCAGCACGTACTTCCCCTGAGAAATGTAACATCCCACCCTCCTTCAATGCAGCACGTATTCCCCCCTCCCGAACTTAACATCACCCTCATCCTTCAGATGCAGGCACTGTACTTCCCACCTCCCGAACGTAACATCACCACCCTCCCTTTAGAGGCGGGACTGTATTCCCACTCCCAAAAAATTAACACACCACCCATCCTTCAGAGGGGAGGGACTGTATTCCCAAACCTCCAAATGTAAAATCCCCCCTCCTTCAGAGTGCAGGGACTGTACTTCCACCCCCAGAACTGTAACAACACCCCCATCCTTCAGAGTGCAGGCCCTATTCCCCCCTCCCGAACTTAACATCACCACCCATCCTTCAGGGCAGGCACTTTTACTTACCACCCCAAACTGTAACTCACCACCCTCCTTCAGAGTGCGTCGTACTTCCCCCCTCCCAAAAGTAATTCACCACCTATCCTTCAGAGTGCGGCACTGTACTTCCCACTCCAGAACGGGAACATCACCACCCTCCTTTAGAGGCAGGCACTGTCTTCCACCTCCAGAAACGTAACTCACCATCATCCTTCAGAGTGAGGGCCCGACTTTCCCCCTCCAGAACTGTAACATCACCACCCCCTTCGAGGCAGGGACGTCTTTCCCCCCTCCAAACTGTAACATCACCACCCACCCTTTAAAGGGGACACTGTACTTCCCACCCCCAAAATTTCATCCCACCCATCCTTCAATGCAGGCCTGTACTTTTCCCCCCTCCAGAACTGTAACCACCCCCCCCTTCAGATGCAGGCACGTACTTCCCACCTCCCAAAATGTAAAATCAACCCCCATCCTTTAATGCAGGACTGTATTCCCCCCTCCAAACTTAACATCACCACCCATCCCTTTGAGTGCAGGGACTTACTTCCCCCTCCAGAACTGTAACATCACCCCCCATCCTCAGAGTGCAGGCACTGTACTTTCCCCCCCAGAACGTAACATCACCCCCCATTCTTCAGATGCAGCACTGTACTCCCACTCCAAACTGTAACATACCACCCATCCTTCGAGTGCGGCACTGTATTCCCACCTCCGAACTGAACATCACCCCCCTCCTTTAATGTAGGGACTGTACTTCCCCCCTTCAAACTTAACATCCCAACCCCTCCTTCAGAGTGAGGGACTGTACTTCCCACCCCCAAACTGAAAAATCACCACCCCTCCTTCAGATGCAGCACTGTACTTCCCACCTCCAAACTGCAAAAATCACCCCCCATCCTTTAGAGTGCAGGGACTGTACTTCCCCACCCCAGAACGTAACATCACCACCCATCCTTCAGAGTGGGCACTGTACTTCCCCCACCCCCAAAAAATTAAAATCACCACTCATCCTTCAAAATGCACACTGTTTTTTCCCACCTCCAAACTTAAACAACCCCCCTTTTTGAGGCAGGCACGTACTTTCCCCCCTCCAGAACTTTACCCACCACCCTCCCAGATGCAGGGACTGTCTTTTCCCACCTCCCAAAAACTGTAACACACCACCCATCCTTCAGAGTGCAGGGACTGTACTTCCCACCTCCCAAAAATGAAAAATCACCACCCCTCCTTCAGGTGCAGGCAACGTACTTCCACCCCCAGAACTGTAAAATCACCCCCATCCTTCAGAGGCAGGGATGACTTCCCACCCCCAGAACGTAACACACCCCCCATCCTTTAGAGTGCAGGCACTGTACTTCCCACCTCCAAACGTAACATCACCCCCCCCATCCTTCAGAGTCAGGCACTTACTTCCCCCCCCAAACTGTAAAAACACCACCCATCCATCAAGTGAGGCAGTACTTTTCCCCCTCCAGAACTGTAACTCACCCCCTCCTTTAAGTCAGGCACTTACTTCCCACCCCAGAACTGAAAAACACCCCCCATCCTTCAGAGTGCACCGATTCCCACCCAAACTTAAATCACCACCCCTCCTTCAATGCAGGCACTGATTACCCCCTCCAGAAATGTAACATCACCACCCATCCCTTTAGAGTGCAGGCCGTACTTTTTCCCCCTCAAAACTGTAAACCCCACCCCTCCCTTTAGAAGAGGACTGTACTTCCCACCTCCCGAACGTAAATCACCACCATCCTTTAAAGCAGGGACTGTACTTCCCCCCTCAGAACTGTAACTCACCACCCACCTTTAGAGTGCAGGCACTGTACTTCCCACCCCAGAACTGTAACACACCACCCCTCCTTCAGAGGCAGGGACTGTACTTCCACCCTCCAGAACTGTAAACACCCATCCTCAGAGTCGGGACTGTACTTGCCCCCTCCCAAAAAGTAACTCCCCCTCCCTTTAAGTGAGGGACTGTACTTTCCCCCTCCAAACTGTAACCCAACCCCCCACCCTTTAAATGCAGGCACGCTTCCCACCCCGAACGTAAAATCACCACCCATCCTTCGATGCGGCACTTACTTCCCACCCCAAAAGTACATCACCCATCCTTCAGAGTCAGGCACTGTACTTGCCCCTTCCCAAAATCAATTCCCGGGTAACCACTTAATATGAATCCCTTCATTAATGTTACCTTACAGACACTCAAACAGCATATTAAATCATTAAAACCACTTGCCACAGTTCACTCCATCTAACAAGTCACACACCCCTTTTTGGGTTCCGGCTTCCGGAAGCAAAAAATTCCTTACCCAGTGGAACAGAGCTTCTAACTTTATCCTTTCTGTTTACCATTACTCTTCGTGTTCAATTACTCAGAAAGTTAATGATCCGTCCACCTATTTTTCCCGTTATTTATTTATTACGCATTTTGTGTACTATTACAGCATAATCGCACTTGTCAAAGGTTTTCGTGAAGTCTGTGTATACATCTTTAATAATTTTGTCCCTCAGTGCATCCAAGACCATGACATAGTGGTCCAGTAGTTGTGAGAGGCAGGAACGACCTACTCTCAACCCATGCTGTCCTTGGTTGTACTCGCCTATTTGTGGTTGCAGGGGTCGATTCTTAGCTCCTGGCCCCGCCTCTTCACCGGATGCTACTGGGTCCTCTCTCTCCCTGCTCCATGAGCTTCATCATCCCGCCTCCACTACTTCACTTTCTAGGCTATTCCACTGCCTGACAACTCTATGACTGAAGAAATACTTCCTAACATCCCTTTGACTCATCTGAGTCTTCAACTTCCAATTGTGACCTCTTGTTTCTGTGTCCCCTCCCTGGAACATCCTGTCTTCGTCCACCTTGTCTATTCCTCGCAGTATTTTATATGTCGTTATCATGTCTCCCCTGACTCTCCTTTCCTCCAGTGTCGTCAGGCCAATTTCCCTTAACTTTTCTTCATAGGACATTCCCCTGAGCTCTGGAACTAACCTTGTCGCAAACCTTTGAACTTTCTCTAATTTCTTGACGTGCTTGATCAAGTGCGGGTTCCAGACAGGTGCTGCATACTCCAGTATGGGCCTGATGCACACGGTATACAGTGTCTTGAACGATTCCTTGCTAAGTTATCCGAACGCTGTTCTCAGGTTAGCCAGGCGCCCATATGCTGCAGCAGTTATCTGGTTGTTGTGTGCTTCCGGAGACATGCTTGGTGTTATACTCACCCAAAAATCTTTCTCCTTGAGCGAGGTTTGCAGTCTTTGGCCGCATAGCCTATACTCTGTCTGCGGTCTTCTGTGCCCTTCCCCAATCTTCATGACTTTGCATTTGACGGGGTTAAATTCGAGAAGCCAGTTGCTGGACCAGGTGTCCAGTCTCTCCGGGTCTCTTTGAAGTCCTGCCTGATCCTCATCTGATTTAATTCTCCTCATTAACTTCACATCATCTGCGAACAGGGACACTTCTGAATCTAATCCTTCCATCATGTCGTTCACATATACCAAAAATAGTACTGCTCCTAGGACCGACCCCTGTGGGACCCCGCTCGTCACAGGTGTCCACTGTGATACCTCATTACGCACAATAACTCGTTGTTGCCTCCCTGTCAGGTATTCTCTGATCCATTGCAGTGCCCCTTCCTGTTATATGCGCCTGATCCCTCTAGCTTCTGCACTAATCTCTTGTGAGGAACTGTGTCAAAGGCCTTCTTGCAGTCCAAGAAGATGCAATCAACCCACCCCTCTATCTCGTGTCTTACTTCTGTTACTTTATCATAAAACTCCAGAAGGTTTGTGACACAGGATTTGCCTTCCATGAATCAGTGCTGTTTGGCGTTTATACTCTTGTTCCGTTCCAGGTGCTCCACCACTCTCCTCCTGATAATCTTCTCCATAACTTTGCATACTATACAGGTCAGTGACACAGGTCTATAGTTTAGTGCCTCCTTTCTGTCTCCTTTTTTAAAAAATGGGAACTACATTTGCCATCTACATTTGCCCAGTTTCCAGGGATGTGTTGAAGATTGTAGTGAATGGCACGCACAGCATATCCGCTCCCTCTCTAAGGATCCACTGGGAGATGTCCGGTAACATTGCCTTTGAGGTATCGATGTCCCTTAGCAGCTTCTTCACCTCCTCCTCATTTGTATTTATGTCATCCAACACTTGTTGGTATATTCCTTGCTGGTGTCCCCATCTGGTCTGTCCCACCAGAGGCCTTCCTGTCTCCACTGTAAATACTTCCTTAAATCTCATGTTGAGCTCCTCACATACCTCTTGATCGTTTCTTGTGAATTCTCCACCTTCTTTCCACTGCCTTATCATCTGGTCTTTGTTGTCTTCCTCCTAATGTGGCTATACAGCAGTTTCGGGTCAGACTTGACTTTCGATTCTATTTCGTTTCCGTACTGTCGCTGGGCCTCCCTCCTTATCTGTGCATACTCGTTTCTGGCTCTTCTACTAATCTCCTTATTTTCCTGGGTCCTTTGCCTCCTGTACCTTTTCCATTCTCTGGTGCACTTAGTTTTTGCCTCCCTACACCTTCGGTTAAACCAAGGACTCACTTTGTTCTTTCTATTATTTCTATTTCCCTTGGGAACAAACCTTTCTTCTGCCTCCTTGCACTTTGTTGCTACATATTTCATCATCTTGTTTACTGATTTTCCTACCAGTTCTCTGTCCCACTGAACCTCCTGCAGGAAGTTCCTCATACCTGTGTAGTCCCCCCTTTTATAGTTTGGCTTTACCTATTCAATTCCTGTTACCTTCTCCACTTGTAACTATACTATGTAATCAAAACTCAGAATCACATGTCTGAACTGCTCAGGGTGAACACAAGATCCAGTCTTGCTGGCTCATCCTCCCCTCTCTCTCTGGTAGTGTCCCTGACATGTTGATGCATGAGGTTTACAAGTACCACATCCATCATCTTGGCTCTCCATGTTATGGGACCCCCATGTGGCTCCAGGTTTTCCCAGTCGATCTCCCTGTGGTTGAAATCACCCATTACCAGTAACTTTGCTCTGCTCGAGTGAGCTCTTCTTGCCACCTCAGCCAGTGTTTCCCCCCATCGCCTGTTTTTTCCTTCGTGCTCCTTCTTTGGGCCCCCTGCAGTTCTGTTTGGG